>JAUCMX010000017.1:3402100-3439356 GCA_033459395.1 Hemibagrus guttatus | reverse complement strand
AGGTTTCTTTCCATCTTTCATATTCAAGTTTGCCTGGAGGAACTTGACTGACCTGCACAGAGTCCTGACCTCAACCCCATAGAACACCTTTGGGATGAATTAGCGACAACTGCGAGCCAGACCTTCTCTCCAACATCAGTGCCTGACCTCACAAATGCACTTCTAAAGAAATGGTCAAAAATGACCACACACACACGGAACATAACGTAATGCCACTACCTGAACCTATAATCTGTAGCTGTACTGTGCTCCAAAAATGAATTTAGCTTTATAGTCACAGTGGTTCAGGCTTAAACCAAAAGAGTTTCAAACGTAAAAATAACCCCCCCTAGGAACACTGGATAAACATTGGAAAACCCCAGAGGTAGAAATGCCAGCACTGTGTGTGTGTGTGTTTGTTGGATTGTGCCCTGTAATGGGTTTGCATCCTGTCCAGGGTTTGCCCTTGTCCCCTGGGATCGACTCCAGGCTCCATGTGACTCTGTGTAGGATAAGCAGTACAAAAAATGGAGAGGTAAGCAAACTAGCAAACTAGTAGCATCATTTAACCCACAGTGATCTGGAGCAGCATATTACTAATGACTGCTACAGGTTGAGGTAGTACTGTAATCTTTATTTAAGCTGACATATCACTTAAATAAGGTGTGGCATGAAACTAACATCCAGCTCGTCTCAATCAGATGCCCCGTGAACATTTTGTCAAGCTTAAAAAACGAAAACTAATATAGTTTATCATCTTTTCATATCTGTATTTACATCTGTTCAGAACAGAATCTGTATCCAGTTACATCCCACACACACACACACACACACACACACACACACACATACACACACATAAACAGAGTGCTGGCATTTCTACCCCCGGGGGTTTTTCCCAATGTTTATCCAGTCTTCCTGGGGCAGCACATATACTAAAATTGGAACAAGAAAAGATTAGCATGGCCCATGTGCATGGATAGCTTGAAAAAATCTTGGTAGCTCAGTGGTTAAAGTAGTGGAGTACTGCTCGGGTGGTTATAAGTTCAAATCTGTGGACCACCAAGCTGCCACTGCTGGGCCCTTGAGCAAGGCTTTTAATGCTCAGTTGTATAAAATGAGATACACTATATTGCCAAAAGTTTTGGGACATCTGCCTTGACATGCACATGAATGTAATATGGAGTTGTTCCACCCTTTGCAGCTATAACAGCTTCAACTCTTCTGGGAAGGCTTTCCACAAGGTTTTGGAGTGTGTTTATGGGAATTTTTGACCGTTCCTTTAGAAGCGCATTTGTGAGGTCAGGCACTGATGTTGGACGAGAAGGTCTGGCTCACAGTCTCCGCTCTAATTCATCCCAAAGGTGTTCTATGGGGTTGAGGTTCTCAAGTTCTCAAGTTCCTCCACACCAAACTCGCTCATCCATGTCTTTATGGACCTTGCTTTGTGCACTGGTGTGCAGTCATGTTGGAACAGGAAGGGGTCATCCCCAAACTGTTCCCACAAAGTTGGGAGCATGAAATTGTCCAAAATGTCTTGGTATGCTGAAGCATTAAGAGTTCCTTTCACTGGAACTAAGGGGCTGAGCCCAACCCCTGAAAAACAACATCTGAATTCAATGATTTGGAGTGGTGTCCCAAAACTTTTGGCAATATAGTGTAAATGTAAGACACTCTGGATAAAGGTGTCTCCCTAAATGTAAAGCAAACTCTAGAATGCATTAAAATGGGCAACAATCTTTAAAACTTGATCTGAGTGACTTGATCATTTGAAGAATTTTATGATATTGCCATAAAATGGTACAATTGAGTTAATTGGGATAGATTATCATGGACTGGGAAGAGAAAGAACCAGAAAGAAGTGTTCCAGAATGAATTATGAGTGTGGGCTTAACTAAATGAGGGTAATTATCCTGAATTAAAAAAAAAACCTTCACGGAGTAACCGTAAATTAGAGGCTTAATGTAAGAAAGTAGCATGCATTCCCGAACAATATGGATTCACCTGGACGTTAATCTTGCTAAATCATTACAGTATGCATTAATGGATAGTAATTAGTGTGTTTGTGTGTGTATATATCACTGCTGGTTCCACTTCTGCACTCACACATCTCTCAGCACAGAAGAGGCACTAGTGCCAGAGTGCCAAAGCCACAAAAGCTCTGCATCTGCACCTTTTGGCGATCTTGCTCTGATATAAAGAGCTGATGATCTCCAGGGAAAAGAATCTTCACGATGATGCTTTGTGCTGCCGGTTAAGTTATTTTATCATTACTGCAGTGAATGCCTGACTCTCTACTTTGTGGTGTTTTGTTTGCTATGGATCATGGATCATACGGCATCATTATTTATGCAAATGTTAGCATTCCAAAAAAAGAGGAAAAGTCACAAACATTGCTTACCAGTGTGTAGGAGAGTCTGTGTGTGTGTCTGTGTGTGTGTGTGTGTGTATGTGTGTGTGTGTGTCCTGCCTGTCATGGATTGGGCTTCATCACAGCCATTGTTCGCTCCTAGTTTGGCTGATGTGTATACTCTTGTGGTCTATTAATTCTGATTAAAACAGTGTACAGGTGATGTTTCTCCATGTGGTTCTTTCAGCTTTTTGAGGACTGACTTCATTTTCTAGGAGTCACTCTTGTTTTCTCTGCTGTTTAATTGATGCTCTGTAGTTTGAGTGTGTGTGTGTGTGTGTGTGTGTGTGTGTGTGTGTGTGTGTGTGTGTGTGTGTGAGAGAGAGAGATATGGGTAGGATATATATGATATGCTTATATACACGCAAGTTTGGTGTGGAGGAACTTGACTGACCTGCACAGAGTCCTGACCTCAACCCCATAGAACACCTTTGGGATGAATTAGAGCGGAGACTGCGAGCCAGGCCTTCTCGTCCAACATCAGTGCCTGACCTCACAAATGCACTTCTAGAGGAACGGTCAAAAATTCCCATCAACACACTCCTAAACCTTGTGGAAAGCCTTCGCAGAAGAGTTGGAGCTGTTATAGCTGCAAAGGGCGGGACAACTCCATATTACATTCATGTAAAGGCAGACGTCCCAAAACCTTTGGCAATATAGTGTGTGTGTGTCAGCCTTCAAATTTGAATGTTTCTACTATATATACTTCTGAAAATGACACGCTTTGATGACTGGTCATGATTCAGAAAGAATCAAATGGAAGAATTTTTTGAATACTGTAATATTAGATTTGTTTATACGGTGTGAAATGAGTTATCACTCTGATTATCAGCATCGTTCGCATCAGTCTCTGTCTCACCACCTGAAGTAAGTCACTCACAGCATTTATTCACTTCACTGGTTTACGTTCACACTTACATTGCCTGGGAGATGAATGCTGATTAATTCTGTCACTTTTCTTCTCCTGGCTAAATTTCTTGTAATTACTGCCTTATCAGGTTATTTAAGCATACTATACAGAGTATGTAAGCTATTTTGTTTTTGGTTCAGATAATGATATGACAGACAGAGAGAGACAGACAGACAGACAGAGAGACAGACAAACAGAGATACAGACAGACAGATAGACAGATAGACAGACAGACAAACAGGCAGACAGAGAGAGACAAACAGAGAGACAGACAGACAGAGAGACAGATAGAGAGACAGACTGACAGACAAACAGTAAAACAGACAGAGAAACAGACAAACAAACAGAGAGACAGACAAACAGACAGAGAAACACAGACAGACAGACAGACAAACAAACAGACAGACAAACAGAAAAACAGATAGATAGAGAGACGGACAAACAGACAGACAGACAGACAGAGAGACAGACAAATAGACAGACAAACAGAAAAACAGACAGACAGACAGAGAAACAGACAAACAGAGAGACAGAGAGACAGACAAACAGACAGAGAAACAGAGAGACAAAAAACAGACAGACAGACAGAAAAACAGACAGACAGGCAGAAAAAGAGACAGACAAACAGACAGAGAGACAGGCAGATAGACAGAGAAACAGACAGAGAAACAGAGAGACAGACAAACAGAAAAACAGACAGAGAAACAGAGAGACAGACAAACAAACAGGCAGATAGACAGAGAAACAGACAGAGACAAACAGACAGACAGACAGACAGATAAACAGACAGACAGACAAACAGAAAAACAGACAGAGAAACAGACAAACAAACAAAGAGACAGACAAACAGACAGAGAAACAGAGAGACAGACAAACAAACAGGCAGATAGACAGAGAAACAGACAGAGACAGACAAACAGACAGACAAACAGAAAGACAGAGAGACAGACAGACAAACAGAAAAACAGATAGACAAACAAACAGACAAACAGAGAGACAGACAAACAAACAGGCAGATAGACAGAGAAACAGACAGATAGACAGATAAACAGACAGAGACAGACAAACAGACAGACAGAGAGACAGTGGCAGTGCCATGGCAGTGTTATCAAGTAAATAATGATATGTCCATGTAACATTTCACAACCTTGCACATTTCCCTCGCACCTCCAGCGTTAGCGATTCCATTCCTGTCTCCACTGTGTGTGTGTGTGTGTGTGTGTGTGTGTGTGTGTCTGTGTCTGTGTGTGTGTGTGTGTGTGTGTGTGTGTTGAGTTTGCACCTTCTCCCTGTGCTTCAGGGGTTTCCTCTGGGTATTTCAGTTTCCTCCTCCAGGCCAAAGACATGCAATGTAGGTTGAGTGGCATCTCTAAAATTGTATGTGTGTGTGTGTGTGTGTGTGTGTGTGTGTGTGTGATTGTGCCCGATTGTGCCCTGTGGTGGGTTGGCACACCGAGTCCCATAGGATAAATGCTAAAGAAAATAGTTGGAATGTTGATGTGTCGAAATATGTTAGTGGCAAGAACACACACACCCACACACACACACACACTCCCCTCTACTCCTTTACATGTTCTTGGAGCTCACTGTAACCTGTCTGTCTCTCACTACTACACACCAGGCCTCTAGAACAATCTCTTTCACACTTTCCCTTCAGTACTCAAGTCATCTTGATTCTGACAAAGCAATCATCATCGTCATCATTCACCTCTAATGAGAATAAATGTGCTGCTAACGGCACGCAGACATCGTCCCATTACACACCATTACAGAGAGAGAGAGAGAGAGAGAGAGAGAGAGACTCATTACCAGCTCTGCCACCTGCATGTCCATGTTCCCTTTACAGACAGGGAGGGGGACATCTCTCTCCAAATGTCATTAGTATCTCAACAATGTGACCATTAAAAGACACCAAACTAATCCTCAGTCTATTTATAATTAGGTGCCTTGTGGCACAGTCATTTTCTCAGACAAATCCAATAGGGCACACACGCAAGTGACAAGAAGGATCATTTCTTTAAGGGCAATAAAACTAACAAAAACATGCAGTCGAGTCAGAGAGCAGCTATTCCAACCTATGGTCTTTTGAATGACACTAAATATGGCAGGTGCAAATGAGTCTGTGAACAGCCGGCTTCACAGCAGAAATAAAGCAAACAGAAGGAGCTTCCTGGCACTGCACGCTCATCCCTAACACCACCGCACAGAATACTTCTCATCAGAGACACGATCTTCACACAATATAGCTAATCACGTTCATAATACGGCAAATTGGACATAGAATATAGCTAATCATAATGTGCACTACCCAGTAATTACTCGTACATTTACACCGGGATGTGAAACACACAGGACGACGATGCCGGGCTTCGAATTTGCAAGACGCAAGTTCTTTTTGAAGAGGGGCTTTTTATTGACGACTGCTTTTTGCAAAGGCAAGTCTGAAAGCTGTTAATAGCCTGGAAATATTTAAACATAGCTCTACGTGTTTACGGAAGAAAAAACGAGACAATTATATACTGTATGTACGTGGAAGCGATGCGCAAAAGTAGCTCGGAGGACGTCTTTTACGTCGAGAAACAGAAAAGTTGAAAACTAAAGGGAATTAAAAATGTTTAGGGTTATTAAGGATGACGAGGAAACAGGAAGAAAGCCTTCCTCAGACTTCACGCCCGATTTAGCCGTTTAATTTTCTGCCGTTTTTTTTTTAATAAATAAAAGTCATGAGACTCTGAGGCAATCAGAGGAGGTAAACAATCTCATGTATTTACTTTGTGTGCATAGCTAATGCTGATAAATAACGTCAGCTTCAATTTCTCAAACCGTTTTCACAGAATACTTGCTTTGTAGTATATTAAAGTCAACTCATGGATACACTATGTTGCCAAAAGTTTTGGGACACCCCTCCAAATCATTGAGTTCAGGCGATGTTTTTCAGGGGTTGGGCTCGGCCTCTTAGTTCCAGTGAAAGGAACTCTTCATGCTTCAGCATACCAAGACGATTTGGACAATTTCATGCCCCCGACTTTGTGGGAACAGTTTGGGGATGACCCCTTCCTGTTCCAACATGACTGCACACCGGTGCACAAAGCAAGGTCCATAAAGACATGGATGAGCGAGTGTGATGTGGAGGAACTTGACTGGCCTGCACAGAGTCCTGACCTCAACCCCATAGAACACCTTTGGGATGAATTAGAGCGGAGACTGTGAGCCAGACCTTCTCGTCCAACATCAGTGCCTGACCTCACAAATGCGCTTCTAGAGGAACGGTCAAAAATTCCCATAATCACACTCCTAAACCTTGTGGAAAGCCTTCCCAGAAGAGTTGAAGCTGTTATAGCTCCAAAGGGCGGGACAACTACAAGAGTTGGAGCTGTTTCAGATAAGAGCCAACATATCAATTTATAATGAAGAAGTATGTTTTGATTTTGAATGGCCATGACGTGCTTACATACAGCATTCTTTGTCACCAAAGATCTGTCTAACACATCAACCTGCGGTCTATGTTGCGGACCATTAGCTAACATAACACGCTACATAACATTGCATTGCATTGCATTGATATACAGATTGGTTCGTTGGTCCGTGGGATCAGATTACTTTCTCACTATAAGTGAACTGCTCCTGAGTTAGTTTGAAACCTGAACAAAGTAATCAAGGCACGATTACTTTGGTGCAGATCCGAGCATAATCATCATCATCATCATCACAATTATCATTCTCATGATCATCATCATCATCATCATCATCAATATCATCATAATCATCATCACTGGTATCATCATCATCATCACCATCATCATCATCAATATCATCACCATCATCATCATCAATATCATCATCATCATCATCATCACCATCATCATCATCATCATTATCAATATCATTATCATCATCATCATCATCATCATCATCACAATTATCATTATCATGATCATCATCATCATCAACATCATCATCAATATCATCATAATCATCATCACTGGTATCATCATCATCATCACCATCATCATCAATATCATCATCATCATCATCATCATCATCATCATCATTATCAATATCATTATCATCATCATCATCATCATCATCACAATTATCATTATCATGATCATCATCATCACTGGTATCATCATCATCACCATCATCATCAATATCATCATAATCATCATCGTCATCATCATTATCAATATCATTATCATCATCATCATCATCATCATCACAATTATCATTATCATGATCATCATCATCACTGGTCTAATCATCATCATCATCACCATCATCATCAATATCATCATTGACATCATCATCATCATTGACATCATCATCATCATCATCATCACATTTATCGTTATCATCATCACCATGATCATCATCATCATTATCATCATCATCATCATCACCATCATCATCATCATCATCACCATCATCATCGGTATCATCACCATCATCATCATTTTCATAATTACCATCGTCATTGTCATCATCATCATCATCATCATCATCATCATCATCATCATCAATATTGTCATCATCATCATCATCATCACAATCATCATCATCTTCATAATCACCATCGTCATCATCATCAACATCATCAATATTGTCATCATCGTCATCATCACCATCATCGGTATCATCACCATCATCATCATCACCATCATCATCATCTTCATAATCAACATCGTCATTATTGTCATCATCATCATCATCATCATCATCACCATGATCTTCAAAATCACCAACGTCATCATCGTCATCATCAATATTGTCATCATCATCGCTTTCATCATCATCATCATCATCACCATCGGTATCATCATCAACACCATCATCACAATTATCGTTATCATCATCACCATCATCAAGTCATCACCATGATCATCATTGTCATCATCATCACCATCATCATCATTGTCATCAATATCATCATCATCATCATCACCATCATCATCAGTGTCACAATTATCGTTATCATCATCATCATTGTCATCATCATCATCATCACCATCATCATCAGTATCACAATTATCGTTATCATCATCACAATCATCATCACTGTCATCATCATCACTGTCATCATCTTCATCATCATCATCATCATCATCATCGGTGATCTGCTGTGAAGAAATGGAGTTCAGGAGGGATAGAAGACTATCAGTCAGCAAAATATAAATGAATAAATAGATATCCAAAAAATTTTGATTGACAGCAACCTCTCTAAACAGTTACACATCTATTCCCTTGGTCCTTGCTTATTCAATCTGGTTATGGAAAATACAGAAGAACCCCACTGCCCTCAATCTTCACACTGGGCTGTTCACCTGCCATCATCTCATGGAGTGAAGGAAAATTGCTGGCATGGTCAAAAGGTGCAGGTGTGAATCCACCTGTTTAGCTCTCCCAGTCAAGCCACTCATGCTAGCCTTTTACCTTCCACAGAAATCACCTCTCCATGCTGAATACCAAGATTTGTCTTTCAGCTTTTCAGTAACAATAAAGCAACACAAACACCTCCCTAGAGACCACAGAACTGTGCCAAGAACCTGTTCCCAGGAGCCTCACCTCTACACAATACAATATACAACATACACCCTGTCTCTACCTGAGAGACACATATTTTGTTGGCTAATAGTTAACAACTCTATTTGGTTCTAGGGACTTTTTGTGTTTCGTTATAAGGATGTACAGAGAACCTTTATGGGTTTCATTAGAGGTACAGTCCCATTTTCTACAAGTGTGTGGTTTGGTCAGTACCCTCATTAAATATAGAGAAGCCCAAATATCTGGTAGATATAGTATATTTTTATAAACAGATTGTAAATAATAATAATAACAACAACAACAACAACAACGATAATAATAATAACAACAATAATAATATTTATTATTATTATTGTTATTAAAAAATAATAATAAAAATACAAAATACAAAGAACAATAATAATAATAATAATAATAATAATAATAATAATAATCATTATTATTATTATTATTATTATTATTATTATTATTATTATTATTATTATTATTATTGTTCTTTGTATTTTTCTTTTAATAATAGATGGCTTTTATGTCCTTTTATGATCTTTTATGTTAAGTCTTCTTAAGTCTCTCTGTAATATGATCTTTCTCTGTAATATGATCTAAAATGATATTTTTCTTTAGCTGCTATCTCCATGCTGCTGTAACAAGGCAAAATTCCCCATTTTGGGACGAATAAAGGATTATCTTTATCTTTATCTTATCTTATCTTATCTTATCTTATCTTATCTTATCTTATCCACACAAGAGCTACAGAATTCTAAGGAAAACGTCAACGAATTAACTAAGCTTGCACAAAGACCTACAAAGATTCGTAGGCTTTCCTAAACAATCGCATTGATTTCTATTTGGATTTGGTCTCTCCACACAATATCACACTAAAACACACAAGCAGGCTGAGTAACTAAATCAGGACATCTGGTTTCTTTGCTTATACTGTTGCATAAATGAAACTGCTTTGCACCTTGGACAGATTACACCTAGAACTCTGACACACAGGTCTGACACTCTCCCAGTTTGCTTTAGAAGATGACTGGAATGAACAGATACTGGAAGCAGCTCATGGTCAGCTGCAGAAGTTCATCCACAGCTGTATCAATGAACCAGCCACGGTCAGTCGGTCTGGCTGTCTATGGCAGATTTCTGGCTCAAACTTTTCTTCTAAAGAGCTTCAACAAAGTTCCAAAAGTCTTCCCAATATCCTTTATTATTGGCCCTGACTTACTGAAATGCTGCTACCTTCCATATGTTTGTAAACATCTGGACTCTGCAGCATAAGGACCAGAACCTTGAGCCACCAGATGTGAAGGTCAGCCTGATGTACCTTTTGGGATTTTCTGGACTCTAAGTATTAAAGCTAAAGAATGCATTGACGAATTGACTGGATAAGTATGAATTCACGAACTATCCTTAGTGCATAACTCACAGATGCCCATGATTGTTGCTCTGATTGACAGGAGAGAGAGAGAGAGCAATGTCACCGTAGCAACTCAAAGAGATAAGCTCTGTTGTACTCCTCAGCACAGATGGCTGTGGCATCGTCAGAATTCAAACTCGGATCTCAGCAGTACCATGAATGTTTGCAGCATTTTTGAAGCCCCTTTGGTTATTTGTTTCTAGATTACACTTGGTCCCCGTCTGTCTGAAAACCGTCGTTTAAATGTGCATGGAATGTCCGTACTTTGTGATTATGTTTTAATCATGTTTTCCTCTGCATCCAAAAAAATGTAAAAAAACCCCAAATAAATATCCTTTAAATATCTACTGACGTTACAAAGAAACTTTAAAGATAGTTTAAAGATAGTGAGCGCTGTCCCTACTATCGAATACCACAAAAGTGCACAAGAAAACAAAAGAACTCATTTGTAAGTAACCTGACTTTTATTTCTACCTGTTGCTATCCCATTCTTCGCTCTGTACATCTCATTATACCAGAGAAATAACATTTGTGCCTGCAGGAATCACAGCCCTGCATTGCAAGAAATGATTTGGGCCTTTAATGGTTTTTTGCTTGAAGTCAGAAAAAAAAATTGCCTTAGCATCTGTGCAAAGAGAGCATTTCAGCCGGCAGTAATGTAAACACAATTACGGACCAGTGTGAATTTTATCCCACCCCCTGTAGTGTCCCACCAGCCATGCCAGTGCCAAATTAGCAAGATGTTCAAGCTACTGTATATCAGTTTGTGAAAAAACAAACAAACAAAAAAAAAGAGATATTACTGGCATCTGTGTCATGGCCAAAAACTGTGCTGCAAGCTTTCTGCTTTTATTTTGGGGGCTTTTTGCTTGTAGTATTTTTAGCATGCGAAATGCATCCTATATTGGATTGGGCAGGCAAGTCTTGGCCTCGAAATTTTTTTTTAGGCCTGATCATTTTAGTCGAAGAATGTTTCATAAACTGCTGCAAACGCAGAAGAAGCTCAGTACACGCTCCTGTAGAGGCATATAATCAACTCAGGCGTTCAAGTACGAATTCCATCCTTAATTTCCATATGGTCCTGCATTCTAAGATAGTTAAAAAAAGTTAGGGAATGAAAAATTGCTAGCTTGCGTTTCGTACACGATACAAAGAACTGCAATCGACTGACTGAGCAAACACTCGTTCAGGCATTATTCACAATAATAGCGTGATCTGTTACTCGAATGATAAGACAGTAAGCTCCTGCTTAAGCACTGAGTTGATAATGTTTACTGCACTCAAGAAGTTTTGCACTAATCCTAACAAACTACCTTTTTATATATACATCCACACTGGTGCACATGGTGCAGTCTATATTCACACGGCTTTACAGTCAAATTCTCCGGAGAAATCTTCCATCTGCTGCCTTTAGAAGACTAGACATACGGTAAGATGCACTGACAACGTTTGTCTGATCGAGTAAACTCGTCAATACTGATACCGAAATGTGTAGACATGCAAAGGAAGCATCCATATCTCAGTGATCACTGATACTACTCTGTGTACTCAGATCACCCATCCTTGCTCCCTCTGTTTATTGTTTAAACACTATAATAGACTGAGTCAGGGATGAGCTATAGATAAATACTGCATTTAAATAAAATACCACCAAATCCTGACTCTGGGTCACAGAGACTTGACCTACTTTAAGATCAGTACATCAGATCATAATGTAACAACCACTGACAGGTGAAGTGAATGACTCTAGCATTACAGTGGCGTCTATCAAGAGGTGGGATTTATTAGGCAGCAAGTGAACAGTCAGCTCTTTTAGTTGATGTGCTGGAAGCAGGCAAAATGGGCAAGCGTAAAGATGTGCGCTTCTCTTACTTGGGTCAGATTGTGATGGTTAGATAACTAAATCAGAACATCTCCAAAATAGCAGGTCTTGTGGGGTGTTGCAGTGGTCAGTACCTCAAGGCTCTCTGATGCGTGTTGGGAGTGAAGGCTAGCCCATCTGGTACGATCCCACAGAAGAGCCACTGTAGCACAAATTGTTGAAAAAGTGAATGCTGGCTATGATAGAAAGGTGTCAGAACGTACAGTGCTTCACAGCTTGCTGTGTATGGGGCTGCGAAGCTGAAGAATGCCCATGCTGATCCCTGTCTCTCACCAAAAGTGCATACAATGGGTATGTGTTAATAAGAACTGGACCATCAGAACTTTCAACACTTTCATCAGCCTGATATCAGTGTTATTCACGTCACCTGTCGGTGGTTTTAATGTTATGGCTGATCGGTGTATGTATATGTATATATATATATATATATATATATATATGAATCTTCAAAGAGATTGAGAGACACTGTGGATTTGTCCTCACAATCATTAGTGCTTTTTTTTTGTCTGTGTCAAGTTTTTCCCCCCTTCTCTCTTTAGACTCACATTTATGATAACACTAAATGATCCTCTGCACTGTTTTTCTTTTTTTGCCCCATTTTACAAATACCTCCAAATAAGAAGCAGCTGCAAAAGTTAATCATCCAATTTATTTTTCAACAAATCTAAAATCAATACCTCCTATAGACCCAGTTTTATTAAGACATTCACTGTCGTTACGTTGTTTATTGTGTGCTCAATAATGTGAGTTTAAAGTACACATTTGAACCTCTATAGCCTGGAGGAAGGGGGCGGTCTCAGTAGCACACAAGCTAAGGCAGACAGGTGATAGTGAATTTATTGGATAGACAGAGAAAGTGTGCATCTGCAAAATGGGAAATACCTTCTATTTCCTAACCTTTCTGTACTACGCAGTAGTGTATCTGATATGCGTTTGTGTGCCGGAAGAAAGAAATGAGTTTTCCAGATATATTTTTTTATTCAATATTACAGTGATATTTAAAATAAAAAACACAGATGAAGAGAGAAATTATGATTGTATTATACACATATCAGGCATAACATTATGACCACCTGCCTAATATTGTGTTGGTCCCCCTTTTGCTGCCAAAACAGCCCTGACTTGTCGAGGCATGGACTCCACTAGATCCCTGAAGGTGTGTTGTGGAGTCCGGCACCAAGATGTTAGCAGCAGATCCTTTAAGTCCTGTACGTTGCGAGGTGTGGCCTCCATCGGATGGGATACCTACAGGACTAGAAGGACACTTGTGATAGATACTGACCACTGCAGACCGGGAACACCTCACAAGAGCTGCAGTTTTGGAGATGCTCTGATCCAGTGGTCTAGCCATCACAATTTGTCCCTTCATCAAACTCGCTCAAATCCTTACGCTTGTCCATTTTTCCTGCTTCTAACACATCAACTTTGAGGACAAAATGTTCACTTGCTGCCTAATATATCCCACCCACTAACAGGTGCCATGATGAGGAGATCATCAGTCTTATTCACTTCATCTCTCACTGCTCATAATGTTATGCCTGATCGGTGTACTCTTACATGTTTTGTTTACTATTTCCTACTCCATATAGTCATTATTTTAATAGTTAATTTCATAAATTTGGAAGGCATCTTTGTTCTTTTAAAGGCTTTCGCACAGTACTGTTGTGTATAAATCTGAATAAATATCTTAACTGATCTGAGTGTATACACTGTATATAAGAAAGACAATGAAAGAGAGAGAGAAAGAAAGTGAGCAAGAGAGATAGCGAGAGAGAGAGAGAGAGAGAGAGAGAGAGAGAGAGAGAGAGAGAGAGAGAGCAGTCACAATCCAAAAGGAAATTGAATAAATACAATTCTATCCTTTTATTTCCTTGTCAATCCATCTCAGAATGGCTCTGAGGATAAATGTCATAAAACAATCCTGCTATCCATCCATCTCTGCTTTCTACCATTCAGCTCGCCTGCCAGTCATGCTAGCAGATTCTGTTTTCCATGGAGAATGACAGCTTTAAGAAGGCATCAACAAGTGGCTGAAAAAACTGGGTTGGTAGACAGTGACTCACTCTAGGACCATTTCAAAAGTTTTTCTAAACTCTGTGAATTCAGAGGCGAGATTTAGGCTGAGTTAAGAGCATAATGTGCTTTTTCTATATAACGTATGAGCTCTTTAGTTTCCACCCAGCACTTGCAGGATGTATCGATTCATTCAACAAAGCCTGTGCGCTGGAACAAATCTACACGCAGGGGGCGAATTTTCTCTTATCTCATTAGAGATGTGCTTTACTCAGTGACACTAGCATATGAATAGTCATTCCTGTGCATATAGACTCAGGTGTTTACATTATGCGTCTTGTGGTTCTCACATTTAGCATTGCACCATGCATCATGATAAGATCAATAGGAAGAAGCTATTAGACATTAGGATAGTCTCACCTAGCTCGTCTCACCATTTACTATATAATCTGCTCTAGATAAAGCAACAGTAGGGCAACAATAAAGGAGACATGGGATTCACTTCAGTATTTGGTTAGCTAATATAATTGTTCAAAAATACATTCCTTAGATATAGACAATTTTCAGATTAGTTGAGTCAGTTGTACATGTGTAAAAAATTTATTTGCCGAATAATGACTTCATCCTCAGACTTACACTATATTGCCAAAAGTTTTGGGATGTCTGCCTTTACATGCACATGAATGTAATATGGAGTTGGGCCGCCCTTTGCAGCTATAACAGCTCCATCTCTTCTGAGAAGGCTTTCCACAAGGTTTAGGAGTGTGTTTATGGGAATTTTTGACCGTTCCTCTAGAAGCGCATTTGTGAGGTCAGGCACTGATGTTGGATGAGAAGGTCTGGCTCGCAGTCTCCGCTCTAATTCATCCCAAAGGTGTTCTATAGGGTTGAGGTCAGGACTCTGTGCAGGTCAGTCAAGTTCCTCCACACCAAACTCGCTCATCCATGTCTTTATTGAGCTTGCTTTGTGCACTGGTGTGCGGTCATGTTGGAACAGGAAGGGGTCATCCCCAAACTGTTCCTGCAAAGTTGGGAGCATGAAATTGTCCAAAATGTCTCGGTATGCTGAAGCATTAAGAGTTCCTTTCACTGGAACTAAGGGGCCGAGCCCAAACCCTTGAAAAACAATGCCTGAATTCAATGATTTGGAGGGGTGTCCCAAAACTTTTGGCAATGTAGTGTATTTACTCACTGTACTTTACTCATACTCAAGTGAATTATGATTACAGAAGCTTTTCTCTTTCCACCACAGACTATGTGTACTAATATAGTGCACTGTCCTGAAAATATATGATTTGGTCACTGAAGAAAAGATGGTACAAAGAGTTGAACTCGTCTTGCATGGATGGGGATGTCTCCACCACATGTCTAGTCCTTCTTGTTACTTCTTTATATACCAGAAATGCCCTAAAATATATTTGGGACAGCTAAAATTCTTCAAAATCTGACCTTGCTGTGACTGATTCTGACATTCGAACATTCATACAGGCGCATGGATGACTGGACAACCCGAAAACCCATGTAGTGCACCATATGGTGAATAGGGAATCGTGTCCTGACTCCACCTACAAACACTTCCAGTCGTACAGGTTCTAGAACATTCTTAATTCTGACTTCTTGCTAACTGATAGACCAGATTTCTAGCAACTTTCATTCAGTTATTCGTTCATCCATCTCCGGTAAGTGCTTATCCTAATCAGGAGGGTTGTGCTGCATATCCTGAGAACACTGAGCTCAAGGCGGGAGAATTCAGTCCAGATGGGACGCTAGTCTTTTTGCAGGGCACCAGACACACACACACACACACACACACACATTTATTCACACCCAGGGGCAATTTATCATGGGGAGAACTTGTGAAACACATGGACAGTAACCCGTATTCTTACATAGATATAATGTGGAGTACAACATTCTAAGTTTTTGCTCTCTCTCTCTCTCTCTCTCTCTCTCTCTCTCTCTCTCTCTCTCTCTCTCTCTCTCTCTCTCTCTCTCCACCCCTCCATGTCATCCTCCAGTCTGACCTCCAGGTTTCCATGACAATATGAGGCTGGTTCCATAGACTGCTGTTAAATAATAAATATCATTCGAGATTAGTGATTTTTTATAAGGCTACTGAAAATGACCATTGGCTTCTAATGGAACTACAGCATGAGCTGAATTATATCACTAAAAGCCAATGTTTGGGTCATAAAGCACTCTTGGGTTGGAGGTGAAAGCGCTATTAAGATAAATATTCTTACATCTCTCTCTCTCTCTCTCTCTCTCACATTTGGACAGTCTGACAGTCTTATTTACAGAGCGCTGCCTTTTTTCATACTTATAGCTGCTAACTGCCACCATCACTCATATTAGAAAATACGGAGATCTATCAATCAAAAGGATGAGGGAGAGAAGGGGGAAAAAAAGTGAAGAGAGAGGAGGGCTGGCGATCAATGCATTTCACCAAGCCTCTCAGCTCAGATAAGATCTCTCTGTGAGCTGAAGTGTTTAATTAGCCAGAGAAAACTGACAAAGAGTGAGAGAGGCAAGGTGTGTGTGTGTGTGTGTGTGTGTGTGTGTGTGTGTGTATGTGTGTGTTTGTGTGTGTTAAAGCTGGTCCCCAGTTTGACTGTGGAATTTTGTTCCCGCTGTGTCTATGTGGGTTTCCTCTTTTTTTTTTTTTTCTCCCACCTCCTGAAAAACACACCAGTCTGTGATTTTTCCACTGTTAAATTGCTCCCGTGAGTGAGCGTATTTATATCGTCCTGCAAGAGACTGGAGTCCAATCCAGACTGTATTTCCATCTTAAAAAAATATAAAGTGTTTACTAAAAGATGAGTGAGCGAATTAGTTAGTTACTTTGCTGGAAATATATATTTAATTTCTGTTTCAGATGCTTTAGATTCGGTGTTGGAAATTACACTCACAGATCTGTCAGTGGTCATAATGTTACGGCTGATCGGTGTATATAGAGATGTCTGAAAAACCACTTTTGCGCTTAAGAACTTACTGTACTTAGTATTTTAGACTTAATCAGGTCAGTGGGGAGCCAGAAGATATTGAGCATGCACCAGCTTCCTGCCACAAAGATTTCACAACTGGACAGTTGAAGATAGTCATAGTGTTGTGCATTCTGAGATGCTTTTCTGCTCACCGTGGTTGTATGAAGTGCTTATTAGAATTACTATAGACTTCCTGTAAGCTCAGATCAGTTTGGTCATTCTCCACTGATGTCCCTACAGACCTGGAACAGCAGAAAGGGTCAGCAAGTAACCACTACACTTCATCCAGGCCCTCATGTAAGTAACAGAACCCCTTTCACAACCCTGGAAATGTACCTCTTGCACTTTCTGATAAATATGATGGCTTTCAAAGGCTTTTTTTTTTTATAAGTATGAGTATGATCTTGATAATTTGATATAGATTGACATAATTACTGTCTGCTCCCTCACTTTCAGTCTCTATCAAGCATAAACTCGATAAATTTCATCCTTCATTTTATTTCTAGTCCTCTTTCTTATGCCTGAAAGAGGAAGGTTTTATGCCTCCTTCCTCTCCTCATGCCCTTCATGCATCCTTCAATCCCTGTAGTTTGTCTTACAAATTATAGAAGACCATTTTCTAAGGAAAATAAACTCAATAAATTACCAACAAAATGATCATATTTTACCAATAAACAAATAATTTATATTCTACTTGTAACCATAGAACAGTTTCCCAGCTAGCAGTAGAGAAGACACATCATCATCATCATCATCATCATCATCACCTTCAATCAGAAAATCAAATATTACAGTATATGCTGTAAAATGATAATAAATCTAAAATAAACGCAACAAAATCACTCATTTATATAATTTCTGTTTTCATAGCTGGTATTTTAGAGCCTCCTCCTCAAAGTTGATGTGTTAGAAGCAGGAAAAATGGGCAAGCATAAGGATTTGAGCGAGTTTGATGAGGACCAAATTATGATGGCTAGACCACTGGATCAGAGCATCTCCAAAACTGCAGCTCTTGTGGGGTGTTCCCGGTCTGCAGTGGTCAGTATCTATCAAAAGTGGTCCAAGGAAGGAACAGTGGTGGACCGGTGACAGGGTCATGGGTGGCCAAGGCTCACTGATGAACATGGGGAGCGAAGGCTGGCCCGTGTGGTCCGATCCAACAGACGAGCTACTGTTGCTCAAATTGCTGAAGAAGTTAATGCTGGTTCTGATAGAAAGGTGTCAGAATACACAGTGCATGACGGGTCAGGGCTGTTTTGGCAGCAAAAGAGGGACAGACACAATATCATGCAGGTGGTCATAATGTTATGGCTGATCGGTGTATAATAATTTCTCCAGATCACGATTTAACCAGCACTTTTCACATATAAGGCATTGTAAATCTTCGTTTTATTTCAACACAACTTTCCCAGACAATGGAATCATGGACAGCATTCCACCAGAGCATTGTTCTGGAGCGGTTTCTGCAACCAAATGAAGTTTATATTATTGATAACAATGATTCCATACTTTTGAGTAGTTATACTCGTAAATAGCTGTTTAGTTAAACTGTCGTGACAAAGAGCTGTTTTATTTTATCTTAATGAGACAGGCTTTTTTTTTTTCCCACCAGTGGGGACATGTTCCAAATGGGGGATTTGTGATGTTAAATTTTCTATTTTAAGTGTGAATAATTGCCTATAAAACTCTCGCTTTTTAAATTCTACAGTTTAACAGCTGGGTTGTTTTGTAGTTGTGTTTATTTCAGGGTGTGATTGCAGAGCTTTGTACTGAACAGAGGTATTTTCTATTTCATTTATACACGAAAAGGCATTTAGCAGACGCCCTTATCCAGAGCAATTTACATTTTATCTCATTTTATATATCAGCTGAGCAATTGAGGGTTAAGTGCCTTGCTCAGGGGCCCAGCAGTGGCAGCCTGGTGGACCTGGGATTTAAACTCACAACCTTCTGATCAATAGTCCAACACCTAAACCACTAAGCTACCACATCCCCCAATATAAAACATACACTGCCTAATATTGCATTGGTCCAATGCATTTGCATTTGTTGCCAAAAGGGCCCTGATTCGTCGAGGCATGGACTCCACTAGATCCCTGAAGGTGTGCTCTGGTATCTGGTGCTCTGGTATCTGGCACCAAGATCTTAGCATGACTAAGATCAGCACCAAGACTTATCCTTTAAGTCTTGTAAGATCCATGGAGGCTCCACCTCGCAACTTACCGACCTTAAAGGATACCTTTGATAGATACTGACCACTGCAGACCAGGAACACCCCACAAGAGCTGCAGTTTTGCTCTGATGCTCTGATCCAGTGGTCTAGCCATCACAATTTGGCCCTTCGCCAAACTCGCTCAAATCCTCACGCTTGGGAATGCCATATTTTAACAGACCCATTACACCACTTTCAAATACACCAGTAAAGTAAACAGAATCAAAGCAATGTGTAAGGTTGTGAAACATCTTGAAATTTTTAATACTTTATTAAATTATTCATTTATTCTATAATTTAATTTAGCTTGTTTTTAAATGTAATTTAGTTAATGTGTGCGCAGTATAAAGCTCATCTATAATGCAGTGATCTTGTACGTATTCAATTTGACTTGATTCGAGAAGGAAATTTAAATGAAATCTTGAATAAATAAAGCTATTAAAGCTAACTATTCCTACAGCACTGTTCATGCAGAAGCCTTGGTAATGATCAGCCCTCATAATACCTACTTTCAAAATAGGAAGAAGCAAAGTTTATAAAGCGTACAATAGGCAGTTTATAGACCATGACTCCAGATAGCAGTGAAATAATCTACACCTGGACCTACACTGAGAATGAGAATAGATGATCATTAATTATTGCTCAGTCTCTATCAAACATCTTCCTCTTCCTCTTTTATCATGTTTGTAGCTTGATGCCTGAAAAAATAATGCTTGATTCTGCTTGCAGCTTTTTCCCAAAGTAGATTGCAAGCATGATGTGATAGCTGTACTCATGTTTGATGCACATGAATCAAATAATGTCACATGATGCATTCTTGGCCCAGATCTGATTTGTGCTGAGTTTGCTTGAATTTACATTCGTTTCTGCGATCGCAAAATCCTGGAGGGACGGTGTATACGACATCACTACAACGCCTGGCTCGTTCTGCTCCTCATGTCCTTCACAGATGCAAGAAATGAATCCTAGAATGCCGATACAGGAAACCCATCAACATCAACTTGGCAAATGTTTTACGCCGGATGCCCTTCCTGACGCAACCCTCCCATTTTTCCGGGCTTGGGACCAGCACTGCATCCAGTGGCTGGGGTTGAGGCATTGGCTGGGAAGCGAACCCAGGCCTTCCGCATGATAGGCAAGAAACCTACCACTGAGCCACTAATGCCTCTTTAGGAGATGCCTCTGTTGTATGTTCTATGCAATTATTTGAGCTTTTCCATAACATGTAACTGAAATGACTTTACCTGGGAATATTTATCATTGAAAAAGATCAATTAAAGATAAAAAAGATCAAACTATAAATAAAAACAATTCAAAGACCTGGCAGAACCACCTCTGGACACTTTTCCAGCTCCACTGTAACCAGGATTCTCCTGGTCTCTGTATTGTTGGAAGGTGAACCTTTGCCCCAGTTTCAAATCTGTTGCAGACTGGAACCGGTTTTCTTATATGATTGCCCTGAATTTTACACCATCCATCTTTTATCTGTAACCCTAACAGTTCTCAGGGTGATGGGCACAGTTTCGACATTATTGGGGATGTTCCAGGAACAGGAACAGGTGTATGTATACTGATATCATGTGATACTTTAACTGGACGGAGGTGGTGTCCATTCAAATAATGGCAACTTATTTAGAGGTAGTGTAGAAGTTGGGGTAAATACTTATGCATGCTTTTTTATGCAAACTGTATTGCCAAACCACATCCCACCTCACCCATGATGCTCCTGTTTCATTACTAAGGGCTAAGTTGTGTAGTTTTCATGATATTATTATAATTATTATTACTATTATTATTATTACTACTACTACTACTACTACCATAATTAATTCCATTTCTGTTCCATCTCTAAAACTACTGAAAAGTTTAACAGAGGTGAATGCTTATGCACATCACTGTACATACTATATACTGTAAGTTGAGAAAAGTTGAACTTTATGCAAATATGGAGTTCAGTGACTAACAATGGAGTGAAGACAGTAGAGCGCATATGATCCTCGGCAAAGAGCACACACTGCTTCTTTTTCACCTTGAACTATAAACACTATATTGCAAAAAGTCTGCCTTTACATGCACATGAATGTAATATGGAGTTGCCCCGCCCTTTGCAGCTATAACAGCTTCAACTCTTCTGGGAAGGCTTTCCACAAGGTTTAGGAGTGTGATTATGGGAATTTCTGACCGTTCCTCTAGAAGCGCATTTGTGAGGTCAGGCACTGATGCTGGACGAGAAGGCGTGGCTCGCAATCTCCGCTCTAATTCATCCCAAAGGTGTTCTATGGGGTTGAGGTCAGGACTCTGTGCAGGCCAGTCAAGTTCCTCCACACCAAACTCACTCATCCATGTCTTTATGGACCTTGCTTTGTGCACTGGTGTACAGTCATGTTGGAACAGGAAGGGGTCATCCCCAAACTGTTCCCACAAAGTTGGGAGCATGAAATTGTCCAAAATGTCTTGGTATGAAGCTGAAGCATTAAGAGTTCCTTTCACTGGAACTAAGGGGCCGAGCCCAACCCCTGAAAAACAACACCTGAATTCAATGATCTGGAGGGGTGTCCCAAAACTTTTGGCAATATAGTGTATATACACTGCTGAATTGTATATACAAATGCTCTTCTTCCAGATTGTTTAATATTATTGACAAAAAAAATCTGAATGCCACCCACTGACAGCTGGTATTGCTATGGTAACAAGTAGTAGGAACCCCTACTGAGGACTTCATAGTACAGTTATTGTATAAAACACTGCATGTCTGAATGCTACATTGGGTGAAGGGTAGCATGAATTAATAATTATGATAATAGTTCCTCACAAGTATAGTAAGACAAACACGAGGTGTTTATATAAAATCATATTTCATATAAAATTAGGTCTATATAAAGTTTCATTTAGAATATAAACAACCTATACATCCCTTTATTTATAGTAACATTTATTATCTGAGGATAACGATGACCTGTAACGTGACAGTATTCTCCGATCAGCACATTTTATAACACCTGTCTCTTGATCAAAATAATACAATTGACACTCCCCTTTAAATAGCATGTCTAGCCAAGCATTAGTCTGTAATTGACAAGCCAGACAGGGTACGGAAAGAGACAATGGATTTCTCTGACAAAGAATAAGAGCCAAAATCTGTTCCTTTATAGAGCTCTGTGGGTTAGCGTCAGTGAATATTGCCATCAATCAGCACAATTATTCACCTGCACACCATTAGAGTTTCAGATACAAGCTTAGTGAGAGACAGCAAAGAAGGCTCTCAAGGAGACTTCTTATTAAAGCCTGAAAAAGATCTTTCTCTGTCTATCATCTCTGATAGGAACAGCATAGTGTGGTCTAGTTCTAGTGCATAGTGAACTAGACAATATTCTTAAGTGAAATAATTTATGGCACTATATTTTTGGTCTTTGTCTGTAGGTCTATTAGCCGACGTCAAAACGAAATTCCTCTATGCGTTATTAACTACGCGGACGAAACCATGTAGTAAATGCTCGTGCTAATAAAACAGGACGTACGCATAAATACAAGCCCATTAGGATGTAATTATTAAACTAGGTATATAACTGAAGGAAATGTGCACACACCCTAAGTGTTGGTTAAGCATGTTTGTCATTAGGAATGACACTTATTCCCCATTTAAAACTCCCCTGCTGTAACAGTGAAGGTAATGGTGTTTATAATACACAAGGGTAATTGAGTAATAATAGAAGCCATTGCTAGTCTTTTGACACATCTCCAGGAATGCTGGTCATAATTAATAGAGGAAACAACAAAGAACAAACATTTACACGGTTTAATGTGGATCATTAATAATTCAAGGCAGCAGAATGTGTGTGTGCGTGTGTCTGAGTGCATGTATGTGAAAGAGAGAGAGAGAGAGTGAGAGAGAGAGAGAGAGAGAGAGAGAGAGAGAGAGAGAGAGAGAGAGAGAGAGAGAGAGAGAGAGAGAGAGAGTGTAATGAGGGGTGCTGTAAATCTGCAGTTGAATGAGGCACATCACTAAAGACCATTAGTCAGGCACTGCTGATGCATTGTGGCAAAAGTTTATGTCTGCACTTTCCTTCCTTTAATCAAGGAAGTTCCTGTCATCACAGTAATTCCTTTTTCTCTCTAACCCTATCATCAGGAGCAGGAGCATGCCATATCTTCTTGAGTCCCAACACTAGACACTGAGACCAATAAATTCTCATCTGGCAAGAATCTCTCAGTGCACAGAATAAATGGAATGTGGAAAAGCTCCTTAAATTTTAAGAGCACTTTTAATTCCCAGAGTATTCCAGAGCTTCTGAAGTGTCTTAAACAGCTAAGAGCAGTAAAAGATGGCAGCACTGAGACAAAGAGGAGACGAAGAGAAGGCTCTGCTTTCGCATATGCACTCCCTTTTGTTTTGTTTTTTTATACGACTTGCTTGTTCATACATGTCCCTTAGGTTCTTTCTTATTGCGTAGTGGGGAAAAAATGCCATCTTAAAACCAATAGTGGAAATAGAAACCGGTGAAGGTTAAACGTGTGTGTGTGTGTGTGTGTGTATGTGGTAAATATCTGATTCTGATTTATACAACTATATAATTTTAGCCTAACTAAATTGTCAGTTAGTTAGACAAGCTCTTCTCCATCTCAGCATTTAATTACTAATATTAGTGATCAAATATTACTTATTACTAAGACTAATAATTGGTATTTTTTGCAAGTGTATACTGTATAAACCACTCACTTGGAACGTTTATTTAATTATCGTATCTTTATATAAGTATATAGTGTACAAACCAGTCTCTTAACTCTAACTCATTATACCATCTGAAAAAGTTCCTCCGCTCGCTCAGCTGTTTATAGTAAACGTCCAGTCGCCTTCATACCTTCATAGTTGCTTGTCAGAGGTTGGTTTGAACGCATCAAGTAGAATCTTATCCTTAACGATCTCTGGATATTATTTTAACTATTATCTGCTAAAAAAAAACCAAACAACAAAAAAAACCCTGAGTGCTTAGGGTAAAAAAAAAATGTATGCTGAATTTAGAAAAACTCACAAGATCAATGGTCCAAAGAACACATACAGTACATACGATGTGGGTGGACTGGCATCAGACCCAGATGGAAATAGTGTCTCCACACTCTGCGTTTGGATTGTAGAGTCTCAGTATGCATAGCAGGACAGAGACGGAAGTCTCTTAGAATCTTTTTCTATCCTTGAACATGGGGATAAAGCGTGTACTATTTTACAAGATGAGATGAAACATTACTTGCAGGACAATTCTACTATCTGGGTAGGATTACATAGGAGTGGAAATGGAGTATAGAAGTTGCTTTCGGCTGCTCCCTGTTCGGGGTCGCCACAGCGGACCAACTGGTCCGCACATCAACTTGGCAAATGTTTTACGCCGGATGCCCTTCCTGACGCAACCCTCCCATTTTTCCGGGCTTGGGACCGGCACTGCATCCAGTGGCTGGGGTTGAGGCATTGGCTGGGAAGCGAACGCGGGCCTTCTGCATGATAGGCAAGAAACCTACCACTGAGCCACTAATGCCTCTTTAGGAGTGGAAATGGAGTATAAATAAAAGAAAAAGGTTCATCATCCTCAAAGGGTTTCTGCATCCTAGAGAGGGATGTCTGCATCACATACCACCTGCCTGAAATTGTGTTGGTCCCCCTTTTGCCAGCCCTGACCCATCATGCACTGTGTATTCTGACACCTTTCTACCAGCATTAACTTCTTCAGCAATTTGAACAACAGTAACTCGTCTGTTGGATTGGACCACACGGGCCAGCCTTCGCTCCCCACATGCACCAGTGAGCCTTGGCCGCCAATGACGCTGTCGCCGGTTCACTACTGTTCCTTCCTTGGACCACTTTTGATAGATACTGACCACTGCAGACCGGGAACACCCCACAAGAGCTGCAGTTTTGGAGATGCTCTGAATCAATGTGGTCTAGCCATCACAATTTGGCCCTTCGTCAAACTCAAATCCTTACGCTTGCTCATTTTTCCTGCTTCTAACACATCAACTTTGAGGACAAAATGTTCACTTGCTGCCTAATATATCCCACCCACTAACAGGTGCCATGATGAGGAGATCATCAGGAGAGGAGATTCACCTCTCAGTGTTCATAATGTTATGCCTGATTGGTATATACTGTAAAGTCATAATTTTATTTTGCTATTGAAATGACTACAATCTTTCCCATGAAGTATGTATTAAATCACACTAAACTTCATTTGGTCCACACCCCTGCAGCCGGTGTTATGAACTGGCCTCTGAAGTGTGCACTGATAGACACTGTGTTGATGTAGTGAAATGTTTTATCAATGTGTGTGTGTCCATAAGAATTGAATTACAATAAAAAGAGAAGTTACTATACAGGTAAGAAAGAGAAAAAAGTGTATGGGAAAATTATAAAAATGCAGACCGGCGGTAGAAGAGTATGACTATTGTGAATAAAGTGCAGAAATGTGCGCAATTGTAGTGTGATATAAATGTGTGTTTTGTAGGCAAATCCAGAAATGTCCAGGTTTTAATTATTGTCCAGGTTGAGGGCTGCTGGAAGAAGCTCATTCTCATTCTCTCTGTGTTTGCCTTCAAGGAGTGGAAGTGCTTCCCTGAACCACAACAGTGAGAAGAGTCTATTGTTCAGATGGCTAAAGGCTTTCACTATCTTCCTGGCCTCAGTCCAGCACCGCTGGCTGTAAATGGAGTGCAGGTCAGGGAGCTCAGTGCGGACAGTGCACACGGATGATCGCACCACCCTCTAGAGAGACCTACCCTGCTTCATGTGGTCAGACAGGATGATCTCAATGGTGAAGGTGTGAAAGGTCCTTAGAAGGAAGTCCCTTAAGCATCAAGACCAATGGTTGCCATTAGTTAGACTAGTAACCCCTAGTCTTATTGCTTTTGAATTTGTGTATTGTCTGCTGATATTATCTTTACAACTAACCATAACTCTCAGATTGCTGTTAATTCCTCCCTCTCTTGTGACCTCATTGCTCAAGGACACACCAACTTGGTACGTCAAATGCGAAACATCACATGACAAAAATGGATGATGGTTATTAAGGTTCATGAATTGAGTGGAATCCTCCTTGTCTGATTGCTGAGTATACCTGCTCGGTATTCATCCCAAGGGTTTTCTGCTCCATTACCACATTTATTTGCAGCATAGGACCACAGCCAGAAGAGAGAAGCTTACTGAGTTACCCCAGGCTCACCAGTGAGGCATGAGACTTGGCAGCCTTGGACTGAAAATGGGGGGAAAAAACAAGTTTTTTTTTATTTTGTGCAAGGCTGCCAGTCAATCCAAACCTGTGTAGTGGACTTAGTGGACTCAGATGTCATACCTGAACAGCAGCTCCTACTCTTTAGCCCGCATGGAGACAAACAATATTCCTGACTCACCGCCATCTCTCCCCTTAAAGCCTATTTCACTGCCATCCTGTTATACAATTCCTTAATAACTCATTTCTTATATCTTTCACACTTTGTTCTACATAGACATTCATGTTGCCATACACACAAACACATGCACACACACACACACACACCTCATTACTGGCCTGTTGAATTTTACCTTGAGATTTCTATAACTTCTCTCATTACCGGTAAAATGCTGAACCATTTGTCAAAACACACCTACACACAAGCAATGTCCCAGTCACTACTGGCAATATGCCTTTAAAAGCATGATGTTAAATAGACATTTAATGAGTCAGCTGAAGGTCTGTGAGATGTGTGTGTGTATGTGTGTGTCCTTAGCTATCCCATAGCAGCTCATCAATTTAATGTGTCAAGATTTTGTGTGCTTAAATTCAGTCTGCACTCTGTGTGTGTGTGTGTGTGTGTGTGTGTGTGTGTGTGTGTGTGTGTGTGTGTGTGTGTGTGTGTGGGGCATTTATGTTCTGCATAGACGTACATGAATGTGCTATATTGCTTATGAGGAAAACATATGCAGAGTGCTAATACATGAAAACAAACAGTTTGCTAAAGTGGAAAAGAAACCTAGGAATACATATCAGTACAGTATTTACAAAGGCAGCAGTATTTTACAATGTAGGCAAGATCTGCTAAGCATATGCTAAATGCCGATAATCCTAAACTAGAGAGTAGTGTCCACATATAGCCCTTCATTTTTTCAGACAGTGTGCTGTACCTGGGCTAACACATGGAATTCTGGGATATGATATATGATATGCTGACTGTGCACTTTATAATGCGTAAAGCATAAAATCATGCCGATAGAGGTTGAGATCTTCTTTGAATCTGTAAAGTTTTTCCAATCTTAAACTGTCCGGATACAGTGAGCACATGGACACTCTAGTCTCGGAATTTTTTTGACTGACAGGAATGGATCCCGATGTGGTCTATTGCTGTCGTAGCCCATGGACATCTGATATGTGCTTTTGTTTGTTTGTAAGTTACACAATTGCTGTAGAGTCTGCTTTGCACGAAAATCCAGTCCAACAACCATGGCACCGTCAACGTTACTGAGATCACATATTTCCTCATTCAGCTGTTTGGTATTTATCGTAACTGTAGCGTTCGACTTGCTTCTGCATGTGTCCATACTTCAAACTGCTTCCACATGATTGGTTGCCTGGATAAATGCACAAATTCACATCTGTACAGGTGTTCCTAGCGACCCAAGAGTACACACTACTGTCAAAAACTGGACTGAAAAACTGGTACTGCAGAAGATAGCATTACATGCCGTGTCTGAATAGGCGGCATTCTTTGGATACGCTCTCTAGCTGGATTTCTACGTCTAAAGCTACATCCATTATTAAAAGTGCTATACCAATAAAACTAAATTGGATATAGTATCAATAGTAGCCTGCTGCTTTATAGTACTGTGCAGATGTAAGGTTTTATGTAGTATCTACTCTTCATATAGCACCAGCCACACACATTTTCTGCTATTTGTTCAAGCATGTGATGTTTCACTTGTTCTATCTCTACTGTCAGGGCTAGTCTCCAGACTTTCGCTGCCGGCACGCTAGGGTGCTTTTCGGCAGTGTATGTTTTTGTATTGTCATGTTTTTGTATTGTTTGTTTCGTCTTCACGTGTCTTTGCCCCGCCCTAGCCATAGACTCCTCCCTGTCTCTGCACACCTGTTCCTTATATGTTTGTAATTGGTTCCCTAATTTATCCCTGCTGTGTCGTGTTTTGCAGGGCGAAATCCCTGTCTTCGAGTTTTAGTTTTCTGTTCAGTGCCACAGCCTGTGTTTTTATGTAGTTATTTTCATTTCTAGCCTAGTTATGTTTTCCCAGTGTTTCCTGTCCCTTTTGTCTGTCTTATTTGTTAATAAATCGTGGCTTTTGTTATCCCTGCATTTGGGCCTGATTTCAGGCTAAGTTGCGCGTACGTCCAGGAGACGTTCAAAACTTGTTTGCATCAGTGGAAAGCCAAGTGAAACCAACCGAAGTGGCATACGTTCAAAAGCTAGGTGATTTTTCGGGCGTTTTTTTTGTTGACAGATCGGTGGCGTGGGTGGTCTGTTCTATTTTTAGCCCAAGCTTGGTGGCACGACTTCCTGTGAGGACCCTTGACATGGAATGCTTGGCTTGGGGTCAGCCATACAGTTTACATACGCTTCGTATTGGTCATATTGGTCAGATTTCTAGGTGGCTGGAACGGATTATCTGCATTTACATTATGTCTTATGGGAAAATTCGTTTCCCAATACAAATTTTCGCCTTAAGAACTCGCCTCCAGAACGAATTAAATTCCAATACATTCCAATATATAGATATAGATATATGAATACTATTTTATTATTGAATTGAATATAAGAAATTATAATTTCTTATATAAACATAAATTCTCTTAGGTACATGCTGGTGCAGGTTTCGAAGATAATTCACAGATGGATGATTGTTCCAGGTTTCTTGGAGAACTTGTTACAGTCCTTTTTACCTTGACAGGTAAAAACCTCCGATAGCCTTCATGAAGTATGAAATGCATCAGGGCCAACGGCATCTTTAATAACACTTATATCTACTATGACTTCACTGAACTGTATGTTGAGTGAGGTAGTGTCTGACACCCTACTGCACAGAATGTACTCACTCATTAAGATGGAAAACGATTTCCCAGAAAAACAATAGTTTTGTTTACGATGACGCAAACACTGATCAATCTGTTCACCTGATAAAGATAAAGGTTCCTGCTCCTGTATTTGCATCTGTGTATACTCTTTCCATGACCGACAATGAATGCCTGTGTCCAAAATGGTGATCTACACCTTTTTCCACACAAACTATATAAATAATGGGTATTCTGTTCCACCTAGGGTACATTACTTCCATTAATAACCTTAAGCTATGCACAGCAGGCTTTCATGAGCGCACTCGATACTCTCCATTATGGCAATAAATTGGCGAAACTATCAAAACACTACAGTGCACTATGTAGGGTGCAGTTGTAGATGAAACAAATGTAGCCCCATGTCATATTCTGTGCCTTCATTATGGTTCCTTCATCTGTGTGCTTAATAACACACAGCAGGGTTGTAAATGAAAGAATTACTCGCTGAACCCGAGCTCTGATTTTGAGCCAAGTTGCACCACTGGAATCTGACCCCAAGCTTCTTTCAAAGAAGAATAAAATGCATGTCTTTAGACCAATCCATACACATATAGATGCACAGAAACAGGGTATTAATTCTTACTAGCTGACCAGCGATTCAAAAAGACATTAAAAATCTTGTCTTTTATGTAGTTAAAGGAAAATCAGTTTACTCATGACTATTTTCGCCATGTACAGGTTACGAGTTACAAGAGGTAAAGAAGGTAAAAGTGCAGGCAGGTTGGAATGGGTGGAGAAAGGTGTTGGGAGTTCTGTGTGATAGGAAAATATCAGTGAGAATCAAGGGGAAGGTGTACAGGACAGTGGTGAGACTGGCCATGCTGTATGGTTTAGAGACAGTGTCACTGAGGAAGAGACAGGAGTCAGAGCTAGAGGTAGCAGAGCTGAAGATGTTGAGGTTCTCTTTGGGAGTGACAAGATTGGACAGGATTAGGAACGAGTACATCAGAGGGACAGCTCATGTTGGACGTTTGGGGGACAAAGTTAGGGAGGCCAGATTAAGATGGTTTGGACATGTTCAGAGGAGGGAGAGTGAGTATATTGGTAGGAGAATGTTGGACATGGAGCTGCCAGGCAGGAAGCAAAGAGTAAGGCCAAAGAGGAGGTATATGGATGGAATAAATGAGGATATGATGCTAGTGGGTGCAAGTGTTGAGGATGCAGAAGATAGGGATAGGTGGAGAGAGATGATTCGCTGTGGCGACCCCTGAAGGAAAAAGCCGAAAGATGAAGAAGAAGAAGACAGGTTACGAGTTACATTTCCACCTTCAATGCTTTTTATGCTACTGGTATAACCAAAACTAATAAATCTGTGTAATAAATAAATAATTATAAACACACACACACACACACACACATACATACATTACTACACAGTGAAATTCTTTCTTCACATATTGGAGGGCTGGGGTCAAAACACAGGGTCAGCCATGATGCAGCACCCTTTGGGCCCAGGTTGCAGGAGTTTGGGGCCCCTTGCTAAAGTGGCAGTTTGGTGGTGCTGAGGCTTGAACCCCAATCTTCTGATCAACAACCCAGAGCCTAAACTGCTTGAGTTACTGTGTAATCCATCCAATAAAAGTTATTATTATTATTATTATTATTATTATTATTAATAATAATAATAATAAAAATACACCTGGGTATCATATTGACATACCAGTTCTCCACAAAATAGTCTGTAACTGAGATCATGCCACACAGAAGCTCATCAACAGAGCCTCAGAGCTCACTGTGCAGCCTTCCTGGAATAGAGGAGAGATTGCTATGGACAGCAGTCTGGCCATTTTTTTCCAGGTTGAAAATGACCCTGAGAGATGACGCACCATATCCAACTTCAGCCTCAACAGCATCTCAATAGCAAAACTTTGGATCCGTCTCAGTCAGCTGGCATGAGTGGGACTGAATACTGGCATCCAACCCACAGCATGGACCATGCTGGTCACAGAATTCTCAATGCCTTGGTGAAATTTTGGTTTAAATGATTTGCATGGGTTATATTTACCACCCTTTTGTCCAGCATTGTAGTGTTACACAACGTCCATTTGACTATAGATTTCGCTTCATCTAATATAAAGAATTTCAGACTAACAAACTTCATTTGAATCTTTTAACTTGAAACAATTGACTTGAATCTTTATCCCAGAACAGGTTTCTTGTTGAAACAATGGAATTGTTCCGCCCTTTGCAGCTATAACAGCTTCAAGTCTTCTGGGAAGGCTTTCCACAAGGTTTAGGAGTGTGTTTATGGGAATTTTTGACCATTTCTCTCTAAAAGTGCATTTGTGAGGTCAGGCACTGATGTTGGACGAGAAGGTCTAGCTCGCAGTCTCCGCTCTAATTCATCCCAAAGGTGTTCTATGGGGTTGAGGTCAGGACTCCAGACCAAACTCACTCATCCATGTCTTTATGGACCTTGCTTTGTGCACTGGTGTGCAGTCATGTTGGAACAGGAAGGGGTCATCCCCAAACTGTTCCCACAAAGTTGGAAGCATGAAATTGTCCAAAATGTCTTGGTATGCTGAAGCATTAAGAGTTCCTTTCACTGGAACTAAGGGGCCAAGCCCAACCCCTGAAAAACAACACCCGAAATCAATGATTTGGAGGGGTGTCCCAAAACTTTTGGAAATATAGTGATAGTGTAGTTTCTTCACATTGTCCCTTGTCTTTCGTATACCTACATTTCTTTACCATCTACCTCACTTTCCCAATGCCTCGACTTTTCAGTATCCCTACAGTACCAACTAGTTGACTAGTCTATACATCTCTCACTGAACAACAAATAATTTGCATTAGATCTTTATCCCAGAACGAGTTTCTTGTAGAAACCCCAATAAAAATGTATTGACCAAATCCATAATGGTTTTTAAACATGTCTTCAAAGTGACCAGTGTTGAACAACTGCTTCATAGTTACTCAAAATGAGAAAAAGGTTCTGTAGTAAACACGATTTTTGAACTGTGGTACATTTTTTCTTGCAAATAATGAAACATACTCATGATATTCAGAGATGTATCTCTTTAATCTCGCTGGTATGCTTTCTTAATCGGAAAGAGAACTATAAGCCTGGACCTGCCAACAGGTCCTGGAAATTTAATCCAGTGCTCACCTAATTGGTAGATAATGTGGTGCTTCTTGCAGAGAGAGTTCAGTCTGCAAATCAAGATTTGTCCAATCTCTTCCCCTCGCACCATTTTATTGAGTTCAAATAACTGATTGTACCTTTAAACCCGTCTAGACTTTTTCAATGGGAATCAGTCTGGGGGACTGCAATGAGAGGGTTGGGTGAAACCTGAGCAGGAAATTCATTTTCTGCTCAGGCTGTAGATGTAGTGAGCTGGTCCTTGAATGGCACTTGAAGGCAAAATCCCATGGTAGCGACTCTAACAGAGACGGCATGAAGACTGAACTGTTATTTTTCCTCAATATCTTCAACTAAGCTGCCACAATGTAATCTATTTATTCAATGAGCATTAATGTGAGCATTAAAGTGAGCATATGATCCTTTATTGATTTTTTTATTGATCTGTATCCCAAATACTGACATATATCTACAAGAGTGAGAAAACAGACTCTCAGTGTGAAGCCTGTGTTCATATGCCTCATCTTGTTATGCCTTTTTTCTGGCCTTGAGTAGACTCGAGTCTATAGCTACGTCCCAAATGACCTATTACACATGCACTTAACTGAACTGAGGGCACGAAGCCTTTATTACCAACACACATACATTACAGCACAGTGGAATTCTTCACTTCGCATATCCCAGCTGAGGAAGTTGGGGTCAGAAGAGCGCAGGGGCAGCTACGATACAGCAGCTCTGGAGCAGGGAGGGTTAAAGGCCTTGCTCAACTGCCCAATAGTGGAGCTAAGCAGTGCTGGGGCTTGAATCCCGATCCTTCGATCAACAACCAAACTATATTATGACCTCTAGCATCTAGTGCATGCATTTTAGAAGGGTCATATCATTTCAAAAAGAACACTAAAGGTTTTTTTTTCTCATCAGAAGTATAAGCAGGGTCCCAGTCAATGGCAAATGACATCAAACGCACATCATGCAACATGCAATAGCTTTTGCTATTTAATGAATTTGCTATTTAATGAATAAACAACACAGCAGGGGCTAATTATAAGACATTTATAAGATGTCTTGTCCCCCGGAGTGTCGTCGGCTTTCGTGAAATCTTTTTACGTTCAGCGTCAGCGCCAGGTAGCCACACCCATCTTCCTGTGAGTGTTGAGTGCATGAAGCGTCCAACATTCCACACTTTGTTTTTTTCCATTAAATGAGTGCATCCCAATGCGATGTGGGACGCACCTTATGCTTTTCATACTCCCCCATGTCATCCTGGCTCACACTAGCGCTTTGTGATGCTAATATGTTCAATCAAAGGTACATCCAGGTTCCTTTTTTAGTTTCTTATTGTTTATGGTTATTGTGTTGTTTTTTTTTTTTTAAATCTTGCTTGTTTATTAGTTCTACTGTCCAATATGTTTAGTTCAATTTTCACTATTGCTTCTACTATTATATTTTCTTCTCAGCCTTATAGCTAGCAATGGGCTAATATTGATGTTCCTGCTTGTGTTCTTTCCAGTTCTTGGAAACATTTCTAAATCCTTATTTGGTCATTTGCCAATTTCCACCCACTAGCTACCAATCAGTGAGAGTGAAGACTAACATGTGCTGCTCTGAGATACAGTTGAAACCAGAAGTTTACTTACATTGTACAAAAAGACACATTTTTCTCACTGTCTGACATTAAATCCGACTAAACGTTTCCCGTTTTAGGTCAGTTAGGATTACCAAAAGTATTTCTCTTTGCTAAATGCCAGAATAATGAGAGAGAGAATTTTTAGAGATTTTCTTCAAAGTCAGAGGTTTAGATGCCTTTTTAAACAATTTGGGAAAGCCCAGATGATGATGTCATAGCTTTGGAAGCTTCTGATAGGTTAATTGACAACATTTGAGTTAATAGGAGGCACACCTGTGGATGGATTTTAAGGCACACCTCAAACACACTGCTTCCTTGTGGATCTCCACAAGTCTGGCTCATCCTTGGGTACAATTTCCAGATGCCTGAAGGTGCCACGATGATCTGTTTAAACAATTATACGCAAATATAAACACCATGGGAATGTCCAGCCATCATACCGCTCAGGAAGGAGACCGATTCTGTGTCCCAGAGATGAACGTGCTAGGTGCGAAATGTGTGTATCAACCCCAGAACAAAAGCAAAACACCTTGTGAAGATGCTAGCTGAAGCTGGTAAGAGCGTGTCATCATCCACAGTGAATCGAGTCCTGTACTGACATGGGCTGAAAGGCTGCTCAGTGAGGAAGAAGCCATTACTCCGAAAGCAACATAAAAAAGCCAGATTACAGTTTGCAAATGCACACAAAGACAAAGACCTTAATATTTGGAGACATGTCCTGTGGTCTGATGAAACAAAGATTGAACTCTTTGGCCATAATGACCAATTGGAGGAAAAAGGGGGATGCTTGCATGCCTGAGAACGCCATCCCAACTGTGAAGTACGGGGGTGGCAGGATCATGTCGTGGGAGTGTTTTGCTACAGATGGGACTGGCGCACTTCACAAAATAGATGGCATCGTGAGGAAAGAACATTATGTAGAAATACTGAAGCAGCATCTCAAGACAAGGCAGGAAGTTAAAAGCTTGGGGCGCAAATGGGTCTTCCAAATGGACAATGACCTTAAGCATACCGCCAAATTAATTCCAAAGTGGCTTAAGGGCAACAAAGTCAATGTTTTGGAGTGGCCATAACAAAGGCCTGATCTCAATACGATAGACAATTTGTGGGCAGAGCTGAAAAGGTTACTCAGGGCTCAGTTACACCAGTTCTGTCAGGAGGAATGTGGGTCAAAACTCCAGCAAACTATTGTGAGAAATTTGTGGAAGGATTCCCCAAAAAGGGTTTTACCCAAGTCATAAAGGGAGTTGCTTTCGGCTGCTCCCCGTTCGGGGTCGCCACAGCAGACCAACTGGTCCGTACAACAACTTGGCACAGGTTTTACGCCGGATACCCTTCCTGATGCAACCCTCCCATTTTTTCCAGGGTTGGGGCCGGCACTGCATCCAGTGGGTGGGAATTGAACCTGGGGCCCTTCCCCATGGTAGGCAAGAAACCTACCACTGAGCCACTATTGCCCAAAATGTCTGACTTTGAGAGTCAGAAAAAATTCTTTTCTCATTATTCTGGCATTTTTTTATTTGGCATTCTGGGAAAAAATTTTGGGAACCTAACTGACCTAAAGCAGGTATACAGTGTATGTAAACCTCTGGTTTCAACTCTACATGAAACTAGCCTCTGCATCTTTTTTTAGCTCACAGATGCCCGTGATTGGCTAGTGTCGCTTGATTGACAGGAGAGAGAGTAATATCATCCCTCCCACTCAGACAGCATGGTGAATTTTACTCGTCACAGGAGACTGTGTCAAACTTGCCATCTTCCAAATAACAGGGTGAAGTGCACTGGTCTGTACTTTTGTACTCTCACTTGAGTGTTCATTTTGGGAGAAATTGTGTCTGTGTGTGTGTGTGTGTGTGTGTGTGTGTGTGGAGAGAGAGAGAGAGAGAGAGAGAGAGAGAGAGATACCGACTCTTCACTATACACTGCATGGCTTGTAAAACTTGTGAAAATAAAGTGTTTTTTTTTTTGTTACTCCGTTGGCAATGGCTTTAAAATACGCCCTCAACTCCACATTTATTTATACGCCAATTTATCTGGACACTAAGGTGCAAGAAAGAAAAACCACCAGCACCAATAATCCAATCTATTAAAGCTAAATGCTTGTCCACAGCACTGTGTGAATAATGATGATTGGGGATACAGTTATGAAACTGAAAAATCCTCATAGAAACCCCATATAACCGAAAATAGACCAAAATATTCTCTATATTTTTTCTATCACAACTAAATATCTTTTTCAGTATGAGATTAGCACATTCTCAAACTTTCCGCGTGAATGTTTGGGCCTTATTCCCAGTGTGCAAAACTGTCTCACAGTTAATGAATTAACGAGTACTTTGTGCTTCTCTACACTGTTATTAGATTGTTAATACTAAATGAGCCTGTCACAGGGAGGGAGAAAAAGAAAAGCTTAAGTAAGACGATCAGAGAATACAGATGAGTTCAAGAAATCCTACACACTGAATCTCCGAACTCTTTCCTCAGCTGTTATGTCCTATTTATTCCTCTCTGTATCCTGGCTCACACTCCAGTTCAGCTGCAAAATGAAACACGCCCCTTTAAAAATCTGATGCTCCTCCCTTCTAGTCGTCCTCGCCTCTCTCTCTCTCTCTCTCTCTCTGGCAGTCTCTCTTTTTTTTCTCTCTTGTTCTCTGTTCCCTCTCTCTTTTGTTCTCTCTTGTTCTCTGTTCCCTCTCTCTTTTGTTCTCTCTTGTTCTCTGTTCCCTCTCTCTTTTGTTCTCTCTCTCTCTCTCTCTCTCTCTCTCTCTCTGTCTCTCTCTCTCTCTCATTCTCCATTGCTTGGTATCTCACTCTTTTTCTCTCAATCTTGTTCTCTTATTCAGTCTTTCCAGTTTCTCTCTCTCTCTCTCTCTCCTTTTCTCTCTCTCTCTCTCTCTCTCTCTCTCTCTCTCCCTCTCTCTCTCTCTCTCTGTCTCTCTCATTCTGGCAGTCTCTCTTTTGTTCTCTCTTGTTCTCTGTTCCCTCTCTCTTTTGTTTCTCTCTCTCTCTCTCTCTCTCTCTCTCTCTCTCTCTCTCATTCTCCATTGCTTGTTATCTCACTCTTTTTCTCTCATTCTCTCAATCTTGTTCTCTTATTCAGTCTCTCCAGTTCTCTCTCTC
>JAUCMX010000017.1:3386845-3401600 GCA_033459395.1 Hemibagrus guttatus | reverse complement strand
CTGCATGCAGTTGGGGAAAGAACATTGACATTGAACAAGGTCAAGACATTAGTAGAAAAAAAAATGTCTGGTGTCCCATAAATGTTTATAAGAACTGCTCAAAAGTGCTGAAGCTCTGACGAGAGCTGCCTGGAACAATCAAGTCAGACCAGAGAGCTCTGACAACTATCCACACAACATTTCTTAAGAAATCTAAGAATTTCGGGGGTAAAAAAAAATCTGGCTAAGGCGAGATTCGAAGGAAAAAAAAAAAGTGGCAGAAGAAGGTATCCTTCCAACTAGTTTTTAAAATCTAATTTCTCTTTTAGGGAAAATCAGATTGTAATCTTTACTTGTGTGCAAATGAGAAACCTGTATTAATTGCTACATATAGTGGAAAATGGCGTGTTTTCTCATTCCTTTACAGGCTAGAAAGCGGGTTTAAGCTTATGGATGGTCAGTGTTGTAATAGCTGTGTATATTTACAACGGAGTGGGGGGTCAGGGGGTCACGGTGGTTAGATGTTTGCCTCACCCCTCCAGGGTTGGGGGTTCGATTCCCGCCTTTGCCGTGTGTGGGGAGTTTGCATGTTCCCCCCGTGCCTCGGGGGTTTCCTCGGGTACTCCGGTTTCCTCCCCTGGCCCAAAGACATGCATTGTAGGTTGATTGGCATCTCTAAATTGTCTGTAGTGTGTGATTGCGTGAGTGAATGAAAGTGTGTGTGTGTGTGTGTGCCCTGCGATGGGTCGGCACTCCGTCCAGGGTGTATCCTGCCTTGATGCCCGATGACGCCTGAGATCCCCGTGACCCGAGAATAGATCGGATAAGCGGTACAGACAGTGTGTGTGTTTGCTAATATACTAGGTCTAGGCCTGGGTTGAGAGTAGTAGACATGGTGTAGGGTCCATTTGGTGAGTTTCCATTAAAAAAAATACTTTTTCAAAAAGCTGGACAATTCCTTTTGGAGAGGTTTCATAAAATTTTAGTATTCTATCCTAAGTGGTGCAATAAAAAAGCATTTGCTCCATCACTGGGAGATTGCGACTTCCCAGTTTCGACATCTGTGGCCAGGAGCCAAGGGAGCAAAATTCACCATGCTCTCCGGTTGGGAGAGCAGATGAGGGTTTCCTTCGAGTGTGTAATGGCAGCAGTTCAAATAGACACAGAGGCTGTTTCCACATGCCCTTTGAGGAAGCATGTGTTTGTCCCACTCTCCTGAGTTTGGGGTCTGTCTTGTGATAAAGATTTAGCCAGTTGATTTGGTAAAACCAAATAGAAAGAACAACAACATATCCTATACACAGATTCTATGCCATCAATACAATAATAATAATAATATAATGAGCTTTTTCATGCATGTAGATATTATTAATGACTATACTGCTACTAATGTTATTACTGGTCTATAGACAAACCACAAAGTGTCCTTCTTATTTTTTATTTGGGGTCAGTTAACTAATCAGATATTTAGTCGATAACTAATCATCAGCACTGATTGGTTAGCCTTAGAAAGCATGTACTCTTCCACATAGTACTGTAGACTACATTCTGTAAGACATTGCTCTTTTTTATATTTGGGTTTGACAACTGGGAAAAGGGTGTGTGAGGTCCAGACCCAAGGGTGTAGGGTGTAGCCAGCATTTTAGTGAGGGAAGCAAAGCTGTCAGCAAGAAACTCGTGCCTCATAACCACACCCCGACACCTGGGGAGACACACTCGCACCAGCATCCTAAAAATGTCAGAGCATCCGTAACTCAATCCCAGAGGCTCAATTACTCTGTGACATAACACATCTGTAGGTGATATCGTTTTATACCAGTATGTAAAAACATTTTCGACTTATTTTGCTATTTCACTCACGCCAAATTTCAAGTGCACATCCTTTTTAATCTTCTCATAAACCTGCTACTGAGTTGTGCAGTGCATTTGGTTGCGTCAGCTTAGTTGTGTTTGGTTAGGACGCCTTTCAATCAGTCTAAATTAACAAATATATCAAACAACGGTATCCATATTAATAGAGAGAGAGAGAGAGAGAGAGAGAGAAAAGAGAGAGAGAGAGAGAGATTTGTGATTGTCAGTCACATGCTCAGTTCATGGCATTTGCAATGTAGGGGACAGCATCATGCATCCGCATGTCTGTTAGGCCCATGTCCAGGCCTTGGTGCCCCTCATAGATACATCCGTGACTAAAAACGTACACTACATTTTAATGAAAATGTGAGAAAAGTGAAAGGAAACCCTTTTAAAGACAAAACACAAGACCCCTTCCATTTTCCTCTTCCAGTGATGAGCTCTATTTGTCCATTTTGCATATGCATACAAGTTTCCATCTCTGAAGGATAATCTCGGAGCTATAAAAAGACTGGTGCTCAATTCAGAACACAGCCCAAGCCCACAGCACATCTAATATCTAATAACGCTTATATCTCTTCCAGTTACAACATCACAATGTTCAGTCTTTTCATTTCGTAGTTCAACACAATAAAGATATGCTCGATTATTCTTTAATCTTTATGTCCATAATAACCCAGGCATTGGCATGATGAGTGCCACTATCACTGTCATGCTAATAAAGCATGATAAAATCGAATAATGAAAATAAAGAGAGTGTGAAAGAGAGAGATGTCTGGAGCACTAACAGAGACTCAGAGCAATTAATGCACTACGAGTCTACAGTAACTATAGCAGCCATCCTGTTACTTTTTGTATTCCAGTGCATGCAATTTAAAGTGTTATGTAAACGGACATTCGTTCATTGTCTACCACTTATCCAATATATATCTCTATCTCAGGCGTCATTGGGCATCAAGGCAGGATACACCCTGGACAGAGTGCCAACCCATCGCAGGGCACACACACACACACTCTCATTCACTCACGCAATCACAAACTACAGACAATTTAGAGATGCCAATCAACCTACAATGCATGCCTTTGGACCGGGGAGGAAACCGGAGTACCCGGAGAAATCCCCCGAGGCATGGGGAGAACATGCAAACTCCACACACACGGCGGAGGCAGGAATCGAACCCCCAACCCTGGAGGTGTGAGGCAAACGTGCTAACCACCAAGCCACCATGTAAACAGACATGTTTTTGCAAATTAAATACACATTAAAAGGCCACATGGTGATCTATCCGGTCTATTAAAATATAGGCGTGGCACACACTGACAGCGTTATTTCTTTTCCTGTTCCAATCCTGAGACAACCCTGTCATACATGCACGTTCACACACACACACACACACACACACACACACGTACACTGCAACTCATAATTCTTTATAATTCTATACCAATATTGTGACCTAAGAGAGAATGTCATTTAGGAGAAGGATGACATGATATGCTATATCGTCTCTCAGACAATCGCTGAGACTCGTAAGTCCTCTCCAACCCCCTGTTAATAATTCAGAACCAAACTACCAGTAAATCTCTTCCTCTCTCTGTCATACACGTGCACCGGATTGAATTAGCTCTTCTGGTCGAGCACTAATATAGCCTGCGAGATCCCTTGTGAGTGGCATGAGGTTCAGTTCTGCTCAGTCAGACCCTCAGACCTTTGACAAAGCTGAGGATGAGGTTTTATCTAGAGCTGATTTTATTCTTGCAGCTCAGCACAAATGACTCTTGTCTCTTCTTTTTGTCTCTGTCTCCATCCTTTTGCTTCCTGCAGTATGCTGGGTGTGTCTGCAGGTAGGCTTAAGGTAAATTAATTATTCCAGACTTTTCCACTTTTCTTTAATTCACATTAAAGAATTATATATATATATATATATATATATATATATATATATATATATATATATATATATATATATATATATTTTATGTGAACCTTGTCCACATTTTGCATGTGAATTGGGTTCACCGAGGATGGTGTCTCCATAGCAATGCACACCATGGATACCATAACACACCTGGATAACAAGAACACAAGAATGCTGTTTATTGATTTCAGTTCGGCATTCAATACAGTCATCCCCTCCAAGCTGATCACTAAAAATGGTGACCTGGGCATCAACACCTTTCTATGTAATTGGATAATGGACATTCTGACCAACAGACTGCAACATGTTAAGTTAAATAACATCACCTCCTCAACCATCACATGGAACACAGGCATTCCCCAAGGCTGTGTGCTGAGCCCCTTCCTGTACTCTCTCTTCACCCATGACTGCAGACCTGTGCATGGTTCTCACCATAATCAAGTTCGACATTACCATGGTAATTGGCCTCTCTTTATATATATATATATACACTGATGAGGCATAACATTGTGAGCAGTGAGAGGTGAAGTGAATAACACTGATTATCTCTTCATCATGGCACCTGTTAGTGGGTGGGATATATTAGGCAGCAAGTGAACATTTTGTCCTCAAAGTTGATGTGTTAGAAGCAGGAAAAATGGACAAGGGTAAGGATTTGAGCAAGTTTGACGAAGGGCCAAATTGTTATGGCTAGACCACTGGATCTCCATAACTGCAGCTCTTGTGGGGTGTTCCCGGTCTGCAGTGGTCAGTATCTATCAAAAGTGGTCCAAAGAAGGAACAGTGGTGAACCAGCAACAGGATCATGGGCGGCCATGGCTCATTGATGCACGTGGGGAGAGAAGGCTGGCCCGTGTGATCCGATCCAACAGACGAGCTACGATTGCTCAAATTGCTGAAGAAGTTAATGCTGGTTCTGATAGAAAGGTGTCAGAATACACGGTGCAGTACTCAGTAACTACAGAATACAGAAACTAAGAGGAAAGTTTTGTTGTCAAGTGCGTGAGAGATGTGTCTGGACATACCCGATGGTTATGGTTAAGGGACTAGTGAGAAAACCAGTGGATGAATTTATGTTTCCCATATCGGCATGTCTCAGTGTATGTGAACACAAACTCAGGCGAGTTAAACTCGCTCAGAATATAACACACATTCCTTTGCTTTGTGTGAGGAAATCTGTATATCCCAGCATGTGAGCATGTGACCAGCCATCAAACACTAAAAAAAAAACAGGGGTTGTTCAGGTTGTCTCTTGTACAGCACACGTGAAGTGAATGCTGCTAAAGCAATCTGATCTCATGAGATTATTAGCACAAATTCAAACCAGCAACTGATGTGCTTGATGTGACATACCAATAAAGCTGTTCACCTGGTATGGTATTGAAGCTGACAAAAAAAAATTCATATGAACTGTTTTATATATGAATTATATACACATCACATTAATTAAATAAAAGCATCTACTTTTCCACAGCAGACATTTTTCCTGATGTTTTACTCCTAGCAAGTTAAAAAAAACAAAACAACAACAATAATAATAATAATAATAATAATAATAATAATAATAATAATAATAATTGAATTAAAAAATATATAAATACACCAAAAATGTGTAAAAGAATGTACAAAAAATGTATTAAATATATATGACATGCATATACAAAATCCATATTTAAAAAAAAAAAACTTTTGGCAGCTTCTAAGCTCCAAAATGCTGCTGCTAACCTTAGAATTAACCTTGAGAACCATTCTTATGAATCGAGTTAAATAAACTGCTTGAAATCCTTCATTGCTTGAGGCAATCATGGCTCCAGGTCATAAAATGAAACAGAAAGAAAATTATCATATGTTGCTCTGTTGCTGCTGAAAAAAAAAAAAAAAGACCATGACAATTCATTCATTCATTCATTGTCTGCCGCTTATCTGAACTACACTCGGGTCACGGGGAGCCTGTGCCTATCTCAGGCGTCATAGGGCATCAAGGCAGGATACACCCTGGACGGAGTGCCAACCCATCGCAGGGCACACACACACACACACACACACACACTCTCATTCATTCACGCACTACAGACAATTTAGAGATGCCAATTAACCTATCATGCATGTCTTTGGACTAGGGGAGGAAACTGGAGTACCCGGAGGAAACCCCCGAGGCACAGGGAGAACATGCAAACTCCACACCCACACAGGTGTGAGGCAAACGTGCTAACCACTAAGCCACCGTGCCCCCCCATGACAATTCAGTTCAGACTTAATTCTTAAAATGTCATTTGAGAGAAATTGAGATTTTTTTTCAATTTAACCCCGCCCCTTTCTCTCTTTTTCTCTGAAACACACCATATACCCTGAAATGCACCTAAAGCTTCAAAGCCTTTCAAAACGTATTGCAGTGTTCCTTCTCTCATACACACAGACGCAGACTTGAACGCAATTTTCTCTGACTGAGCAGCTTCCAATTATATATGCTCACGCAAACACTTCACACCAACAAGGGCCATTTCCTTGGGCGGTTTATACTTCCTCCAAACTGGATCACAGGGGGAAACTTTCACGCCACAGAAAGGTAGATTACGGGATGAAGACAAACAGCGAGGCGAGCAGTAGCTAACGATTTCTCCCAGGAGAAAGCTGACCCAGAAGCCACTTCAGACACACGAGTTCAGGCTTCCCATACTTAGCAAATAATGACCCAGCGAGATGACAGAAAATCAGTCGAGGGGTTGGAGAGCTGTGTCTGCTTTGTCAGTCGGAGCCGTGCTAGAGTTTGCAATTTATTATTTAGCAGGATATGGGTATACCGATACAAAAAAGCAGACAAAAGAGAGACGAGTACAGTTTGGGTTGTAATGATTTCCCATAACTCATCAGTTAAAGACTAGGTGTGGTAGAGCACTGTACCTCTACACTGTAGTCATTTTACACTCTTCCCACCATTTAAGATTTGCTCTTTCTTTCTTTCAGTATTATTTGATATATTATATGATATATAATGTGTGCATGAGGATGAGATTACAATTAAAACTTAAAATAAAAAAAACATCATGCCAAATCTGTACGCATTAAAGTTTGGCACCACTTTGTATTTCTCCTCTTTGGAAAATTCGAGCCCCTTGCTGCCGAGCTTGCGTCGATAATATCCATTTCAGCATAATCTAATACCCGCCTGTCTGTGGCACACGGGTCTTTCTCCCTGTCCCCTGGCACCACATCCAGGCTGGCAGTACTGCCTGACCAAACAGCACACACAGAGCCAACCCAGGCTGGAGAATACTGCTCACTGCTTCCATCTGTCTTCTAAGTATTACAAAGGAATGGTAAGAACTACGACAAGGACACAGTGTTAACTGGAACGTGGAACAACATGTGCAAGTGTTTCTAGCCTGTTTGCAATTCTCTGTTGTACCTCGTCATTCGGCACTGTAGACGTTAATTACTTTTAAAATGACAGGCATTCCCCATTGTAGAAATTCAACATGTTTTGCTGCACAGGCATGATTTGACAGCAGAAATGGCTTGAAAGCAGCAATGCAGCTGAATAGGTCTGTTATTACTTCCCACACTGACTAATAACTAAAATGATGCTCTTGGCTGTGCTGTCAGCCATGTTCCTGCTCGGTGGATTTCTCCTGTGTAGATGTTAACAAGTTATAAATAAATAAACGAGTGGATGAAATACTCTATTGGTTTTGTGATAAGAGCAAAAGCCTTTCAGAAGAGTGATGGTTATGTGTGAGAAATTTAGTGCAGCTTGGTCTAAGTTCTCGACTTAGTCCGAGTTGGCACACTATTCTGCCCAACTGTCCGGTTCTCCTTGCCGTGTGATATTTCTTCTTAAACAGCGCCCAAAGTCGTGCACTCAGAAGTAAGTGTGTCAGAATACCATGCAACACAAAGGTGCGAGATTGCGGGCGCCGCCTCGGGTGATGTTGCTGATGCGACGTGACGCTACTGATGCTTCCGCGTATTTCGGCGCGCGAATCCTTACCTCCACATCTGGCCCAGCTGCAGGATGTGCACCATGGACTGGAAGGTCCACATGCACGCTCGGCAGCACCTGAGCGTCCGGCTCCGAGAGCGCGCCGCCACCGCCGCATCCTCTCCCGTCTCCACCGTGTAGTCGTACACGAACCAGCGGAAGCTGAGCACCTGGACCACGGCGGACGGCAGCGCGGCGAACAGCAGCGTGAGAGCGAACCACCAGTAGTCGCGACGCGCGTAGTAGTCGGCCGAGAGCCACACGTCCGTGGCGCCATCGCAGAAGAAGACGAGCAGCGCGCAAAGCACCCAGCAGCAGTCGAGCAGCGCTTGCCGCCGGGAGCGGTCCTGGCGCTCTTCCGGTACCGCGACGAAACAACGCGCCTCAGGCTCCGAGGTTACGGCGGATGCGGCGGGTCCGTCCGATTTGGCGGCCATGTTTGTTTGTGCGAAGAGAAGGAGGGGGTGAGGAGAAGGGAGAAGTGGAGGCTGGTGTGTGCGCGTGTGTCCGTGTGTGTGAGCGCATGATGGGTGGTGTGTGTGTGTGTGTGTGTGTGTGTGAGAGAGAGAGAGAGAGAGAGCATCAATAAATTTTTTGCAATAGCACTTTCCATTTGGGATACTGAAAAATTTCAGGATAGTTTGGAATTGATAGATTTCTTTCGGCTCGTTGGCTTGGCAAATAATTGGTGCTACAAATATTAGATTATTCAGGTAATAACGACTGAAGAGCATTAGAGCATCATCTATAAGAAGCACTGACACACACCTTCGGTGGGATTTCAATCCACTGCAGGAGACACACTCATTCACACCTAGAACCTGGAAGAAGCGCACACAGACCACAGGAAGAACATGCACAGAAAATCCACAATCACCCCAATTCAGGGTCGAACCGGGAACCCAGGAGCTGTAAGGTGGCCAGCTTGCTGCACAGGGATCTCATCAATAATATACACGATTAAATAGGACTGATTAAGATTTTGTCCTTCATTTTGAATCTAAGATTACCTTCCAAGTAATAACCGATCATTTGTATAGATTTTGATGTATATTATATCTCTGGAGTAATAATTAAAGGTCTGGTGTGTTAATAATTTAGTGTCTAGCAGCTTGAGAGAACATGGTCGCATTTACATCTTCAAGTAAAAAGAATTGGAAAATCGGTGGCTTATTTGCACAGATCTGATTACACAGTTATTCTGAATGCTATGAAAGACAACACCAGTTGATATTTGTTGATTTAATCGGCATAAAAGTTAGGATGTAATAAATAAGAGAGAAAAATGAGATGCGGGGCTATGAGTACCATAACTATCTTAGGGTAATGACTGACGGGCTACATTTGCTCGAACCTTCAAGGATGGGAGTTTGATTGTTTTGATGAGTTTGCATGTTTTCTCTGTAATTCCAAGGTTTTCTTTGTTTACTCCAGGTTCCTCTCCCACTCCAAAGACATGCGTTATAGGTGTGTGTGTGTGTGTGTGTGTGTAATGTGATGGGTTGGTACTCATGCGTTGGATTGTCTCCAGTCGCCTCACAGCTCTATGTAGGATACAGACAATAGTAAAAATCTAGCTTATACATTAATTATTTGGAGTTGACATTGAATTAAATGCCCTCATATACATATCTAAAAACATTTTATTGCCAAATTGTGAAAAATGATCTATCATTACCTGCTAAAAATCACTCATGGCACTTAAACATGATTAAGCTTACAATATCTTTCACTCATTAAGACACATAACTATCTAACAACATAATTCAATTCAATTTATTTGTATAGCACTTTTAACAATGGACGTTGTCTCAAAGCAGCTTTACAGAGTTACCATTTATACCTAACATTTATCCCTAATGAGCAAGCCTGAGGTGACGGTGGTGAGGGAAAACTCCCTGAGATGAAATGAGGAAGAAACCTCGAGAGGAACCAGGCTCAGAAGGGAACCTCATCCTCATTTGGGTGACACTGGACAGTAAATAATATACATGTAAATAATGTCCTTTCTACAACAGTTTAAAGATGGTGTGATGGTCTCCAAGTGGCTCTATCCACAGCAGTCCCCTGGGTCACAGGCTGACCATGCAGATCTATCCACAGCAGCAGTGAGCAACACCAAGCCACGAGACTCCAGGGTTTAGAGCGTCTGGATGGATCAGGCGGGTCAGGAAAGAAGAAGCGGTCACGCACCATCTAATATGTTTCCCAGACTTCGACATAGTTATGTACTAATAATTCATCAAATGAATCTTTTACACTAGATTACACTAGTTTCCTCTGGGTACTCTTCCCCCAGTCCAAACACATGCCTTGTAGCCTAACTGATATAAATTGACTGTAGTGTGTGAATGGATGTACGAGAGTGTGTGCGATTGTGTCCTATGATAGGTTGGCACCGTGTCTAGAGTGCCCCTTGAGTCCCATGGGGTAGGATCCAGGCTCCCTGTTTTATTTTATCCTTTTTAGTTAAAAGAAATCTAACTTGTTTCTAAGAAGAAGAACAAGAAAGAGAAGAAGAAGAAGAAAAATGTCATCTTTAAATATATGGAACATCAAATCCACTTTAAATCCAAATCTCAATCTCAGTATCTGCTTACGCTACGTGTTTAAGAAATGTGAAATTGGCCTAATGATCCTTGTGTCCATTAAGTCTATTAGGGTCGTAGCTTACTCAGTGAACTGGCAAAACAGTTGCTGGGTAAGCTTTTTAACATCCAGCACACATAAATCCTGCTAAATGTTTCTTTGTGTGACTTACTGATCCACCATAAACCTGCACAAAAAAAAAGAGGCATCCACTGCATTAGCACTTAATCACATCTATTGGGATGTTAGCAAACCCTGGCCTCATTTCTCCTTCTCCTTCATCCATTTTGTTCAGTAAGGCTTCAGGCTGTTTTTAACCCTCACCGTTTTGACTACAAGACTCTTTTCAATGTTGTTTGACTGGATTTTATAATAAAGTGTCAACGTCTGGTCAGTTACATCAACACACACACACACACACACAAGAAAATGAATATACATCCAACTCCATCTCACATCAAGAAATCATAATAAGCTATAATAATTTCTGTTCTGCAACAGAATTTTTAATACAAGCTGGTCCGGATAAATTTGCCATCATAAGGTCATGTTAAAATCTCAGAGGTAGGATGGAAAGCAGCTACAGTGACAGTGTAGTGTGGAGTAATTAGTTGGTCCCGTGCAACCAGCTTGATCAGTTATGGCATCATAAGCCATCTTAAAAATGTGCAAGTTGAAAGAAATCATCATGACAGAGAGTTAATGACCATGAACATCATGAGATGAATGTTAAATGAAAAGTCAGCACTTGGGTCAAACCCTGCTATCGTAGACTACACGAGCAAAATTACAACGAATCTAGACCTGGCAATATGTCCTCTATTCTTTCCTGCAGAAACATTCTAAATGCGTCAGATTTTCTTTGCACAGCATATGTTTTATATGTCGTAATTTCACACTAAGAAAGAAGTGTGGAAAAAGTTTTAGTCCAACATTCATTCCATTCATTCACGGGAGCGAAGGCTGGCCCGTCTGGTCCGATCCGACATCCGAGTTAATGCTGGTTCTGATAGAAAGGTGTCAGAATACACAGTGCACATGATTGCCACAAACCAGTCAGAGTACCCATGCTGACCCCTGTGCACCGCCGAAAGCAGCAACAATGGGTATGTGAGCATCAGAACAGGACCACGGAGCAATGGAAGAAGGTGGCCTGGTCTGATGAATCACATTTTCTTTTACATCACATGGATGGCCGAGTGCGTATGCATCGCTTTCTTGGGGAACACGGCACCAGGATTCACTATGTGAAGAAGGCAAGCCAACAGAGGCATGTGTCATGCTTTGGGCAATGTTCTGCTGGGAAACCGTGGGTCCTGCCATCCATGTGGATATTACTTTGATGCATACCACCTACCTAAGCATTGTCGCAGACCATGTACACTCTTTCATGGAAACTCTGTGGCCTCTTTCAGCAGGATAATGCGCCGTGCTGCAAAGCAAAAATGGTTCAGGAATGGTTTGATGAGCACAATAACGAGTTTAAGGTGTTGACCTGGCCTCCAAATTCCCCAGATCTCAATCCAATCAAGCATCTGTGGGATGTGGTGGATAAACAAGTCCAATCCATGGAGGTTCCACATCACAACTTACAGGACTTAAAGCATCTGCTGCTAACATCTTGGTGCCAGATACCACAGCACACCTTCAGGGATCTAGTGGAGTCCATGCCTTGACGAGTCAGGGCTGTTTTGGCAGCAAAAGGGGGACCGACATAAACTTTGAGGACAAAATTTGAGGTTCACTTATATATATATGGATCCTTAAATGAAGGACAAAATTAATTTATCTTAGTAACTTAAACGTTATATCAATATATCAAAGCTACGTAAAGTAATTAGTGATTAGTTCATAGTGTTTATGGAATATGGAGACAGGGAACAGTCTGATGTTCCTGTTCCAACATGACTGCACACCAGTGCACAAATCAAGGTCCATAAAGACATGGATGAGCGAGTGTGATGTGGAGGAACTTGACTGGCCTGCACAGAGTCCTGACCTCAACCCCATAGAACACCTTTGAGATGAATTAAAGCAGACACTGCGAGCCAGACCTTCTCGTCCAACATCAGTGCCTGACCTCACAAATGCGCTTCTAAAGGAACGGTCAAAAATTCCCATAAACACACTCCTAAACCTTGTGGAAAGCCTTCCCAGAAGAGTTGAAGCTGTTATAGCTGCAAAGGATGGGACAACTCTATATTACATTCATGTGCATGTAAAGGCAGACGTCCCAAAACTTTTGGCAATATGAGTGTAGATTAATAATAGAATAGTAATGCTTTGCTAACGAGGTTGCTGAACAGAACTGTTTCATTATTTGCTTGCAAGAACAGTCAGAGTGTTGCTTAATGCATTCCAATGAATAAGTATACATTTATTAATGAATCTCTATTCATAACTGAGACAGATTTTTGAATTTCTAAATAGTGCTTACATTAAGGTAAATTGTGCACACAACTTAAATATTTTTTCATGGCCTCCTCAGGGCTTAGAAAGCTAAAGAAAAAGAGAGTTAAATAAGAGAGGTCTCAAAAGACAGATTTGAGTTCACACCAGATCAATTTCAAGCAATGGAAGAGAGAGAGAGAGAGAGAGAGAGAGAGAGAGAGAGAGAGAGAGAGAGAGAGAGAGAGAGAGAGGGAGTGAGAGAGAGAGGGAGAGAGAGAGAGAGAGAGGGAGAGAGAGAGAGGGAGAGAGAGAGAGGGAGAGAGAGAGAGAGAGAGAGGGAGAGAGAGAGAGAGAGAGAGAGAGAGAGAGAGAGAGAGAGAGAGAGAGAGAGAGAAATGACAAAGCTGCAGGAGACAGAAATAGAAGAGAGGTGCTGGAGGAGGCAGGAGTGTGGGAAGGCTTTGCTGATGAATTTAATGGGCCATTAGTGGAACGAAGGAGAAGTTTTTATCAAACGAAGTATATTAACTTCAGGAAGGCATGGACACTTCTGTCAGCAATTCACTAGCTTCCCATATCTTAATGAAAACGATCTCCTGGCACACACACACACACACACACACACGCTTGAGTGCCCATTCGACCATTCCTAGCTCGCTCAGCGAACTGAGCTGTGTTTATTGATGTTTCTTTTTTATTGACGTTATTTTCTCATTCATTCACTAGATTATTATTGGTCCTGCTCTTCACACCCACTGAGAAGACAAGAAAGAAAAGACAGAGGCAGCACTATTCTTTAGGCGCAGTGTGGGAAGCTGTCCATGCTTCCTGTCTGCCTTCTTTAATTAAAAGAAAAATCCTTTTTGGTGAGCAGGAGAAGAGGAGGATTAGGGCCGAGGGGTGGAGGGAAGACTAATGTGGCTTTAGGCAGTCTTTATTAATTCTCCACTGCCCTACGAGAAGCGTTTGAACGTGAAGCATTACTGTGTGCTTGTGTGTTAGCAGGGCTTGCCTGTCTACGTATGGACATGCAGGTGACCACCATGGGTCATCAAGTATAATTGAAAAAAATACAAAATAAATAAATGGCTTTTGCCTCAAAAAGCTCACATGAATGCAGTGTTGCATATAGACAAGTTGGTTAAGATGCAACACACACACACACACACACACACACACACACACACACACACATACAGTAATGCCTCAAGTTCAAGTGACAAATTAACAAACTAGTATGATTTATAGAGACACAGACACACACACACACAGAGTAAAGTCGGGAGCTGAATTGCTAGAATTGTTTCTATATGCATCTATCCATTTTCTGTACCACTTTGAGAGAAAATGGATAGATGAAAACCACATCCTGTCAGCAAGGATCTGGAATCTGAGAGCATAGGTGGAAACTGGAATAAGACCAAGTGATGCTTTTCTAAACTTGCATGAGGAGCCAATTGGCTAAATGCCTCAATGAATGAACAGGTGTATAGGTGTTCCTAATAAAATGGACAGTGAGTGTATAGATACAGTAAGGCAATGTGTGAAGAGCACATGCAAATATAAATCTATGTTATGCATAAGGGCTAAAAGGCATGTAATACATGTGCACACAAACCTGCACACCAATGTCTCTCTCTCTCACACACACACACACACACACACACACACACACACACACACACACACACACACACACACTGAGTGACTGCTGCAGTGTTACACACACCACAAAATCTCATCAAAGCAGTGGAGCAGAAGACTGTCGTCATTCTCAGCCAACCCCCGGAGAAGGGGGGAGTGACACGGAGATGGAGAAAAGATACAGAAGAAATAAGAGGGAAAGAAATGAGAAGAAAAAAGACAGACATGAAAGATGTGTCTCCATAAAAGCAACTGACCAGACATTACCTCAGGTACAAGTGTGTGTGTGTGTGTGTGTGTGCGTGTGTGTGTGTTTTAAGTGGAGATGCAATCACAAGGGTGATTAACACCCACTTATGCACTCTAGTTCTATCAAATACACACATGATTCAGTGCTGAGGTA
>JAUCMX010000017.1:3134345-3384345 GCA_033459395.1 Hemibagrus guttatus | reverse complement strand
GTGTGTGTGTGTGTGTGTTTATGGGGTGAGAAAACCCAAAACACCTGCTAAACCAGCACATTTCCCCACAATGGAGGAAGCAGTAGTTTTAAATAAAACACATTAAGTCAGCGCCCCCTCATCCCCCACCCCCTTGTCCTTGCTTCTAAACAACCTCAAACCAGCTGTTGTCCAGTGTTTGGCCTCGATGGGCCTAGGTTCCTGAATCTCCTTTGACATGCAAGCAAAAATCCCTGACACCCACAATTATTTCCCAGTATCCTGAATTAATCAAAAGCACAGAAGTTAAATGCATGAGTTTACGTGGATTATTTGGCCGTCTATCGCACGTCGCAGGGTTCGTAATTCGGCTGAAATTCTTTATCCCTCTTGAGTACTAGCAGTTGCTCTGAGCTTTGCATTTAAGTGGTTTAGTTTAGTTGCCACTCTGTCTGTTCTTACACTTGTTTTTGGTCAACTGGTGGAAACTCAATTGAATCCTTTCAGCTCCTGTCGCGGAACATGCTTGTAATTTATTTGGAATAAAAATATCCCGGAATGTTGAGGTCCTATCTGTCATCTCTGTTATATCAGTGAAGCATGTAATTCGGCTCAGTAGGCATTGTTATTAGAATTTGAGCCAGTCTAGCGCACCACAACTTTTCCTTCAGCAAAACAAAACATATTGCAGAGAGATAAAGAGATAAGAAAGTGGTTTTGGTTCTAGCCAGATCCAACGTCGTCGCCAGTGTAAGGGGAAGTACAATGTACAATATTCACTGCAGCCGAGAGCATGAAGCCTGATCTAGACAGATCACGTATAACATTCTGAGCAGTGAGAGGTGAAGTGAATTAGTTGATGTGTTAGAAGCATAAAAAATGGGCAAGCGTGAGGATTTGAGCGAGTTTGTCGAAAATTGTGATGGCTAGACCACTGGATCAGAGCATGTCCAAAACTGCAGCTCTTGTGGGGTGTTCCCGGTCTGCAGTGGTCAGTATCTATCAGAAGTGGTCCAAGGAAGGAACAGTGGTGAACCAGCGACAGGGCATGGGCGGAAAAGGATCCTTGATGCACGTGGGGAGTGAAGGCTGGCCCGTGTGATCCGATCCAACAGACGAGTTACTGTTGCTCAAATTGCTGAAGAAGGTAATGCTGGTTCTGATAGAAAAGTGTCCGAATACACAGTGCATGACGGGTCAGGGCTGTTTTGGCAGCAAAAGGGGGACCAACACCAATATTAGTCTAACATAACATTGCAGGTGGTCATAATGTTATGCCTGGTCAGTGTATTTATCTACATCTCTTTACTATATTCAATACTGTCCATTATTTATAGGTCTTGTCCCTAAATAGCTCAGCATTTCACAATCACGTTTCTTTCATTTATTTCATACTTCATGCATGCCTATGCATGTACTTTGTCCTCCTTTTTGGTCAAGAGCTTCTCACAGCCGATTATATTACATTCTCTTCCATGTTATATTCAACTTTTTTTCGCCTATTAACAGACGGCTCGCATTATGTCCTTGTGTGATCCTTCCCTTGTTTTCTCCCACTCTCTTTTTCCAAACTTGTTGCTCTGCATCACCATGAGCTCAGCGGCTTCCTGTTTTCCTGCAGTTCATAACTGTCTCTTAGGACCAAATCAGGAACCTGAATAATGCTTCTGATTCTTTTCCTCACACACACAGACACACACACACACACACACACACAAACCCTCTGGCCTGGAAGAATAGCGCAGATAGCTCTGGAGGGTTTTGTTGACGTCTGAGGTGTCCGCACGGGCATGATGGTCAAGGTTTTCTTTCCAAGTTCTGAGAGATTGCACTGCTCAGTAAAACACACCCATGCACAGATAGTTTTCACAGAACGGCATGATCTCATTCTGACAGCACCTTTTTCCACGGCAACTTGCTAATATGGTGCATGCATTCATATTATAAAAATATCACACGATTCACTATGTTATTATTCGTTCTAGATAAACAGGAGCTGTACTAAGATACAGATATAAGTCACCAACAATATAGGCTAATAATTAAAAAGTTTCGATAGCATTTGCATTCATGGCATCTGGTAGACGCCCTTATCGAGAGCGACTTATGTTTCATCTCATTTTATACAACTGAGCAATTGAGGATTAAGGGCCTTGCTCAGGAGCAGCTTGGTGGACCTGGGCTTCGAACTCACAACCTTCTGACACCACATAGATTTTAGTGCCACAGATATCTATAGTCAGGTAGCAAGAATACTAAATAGATATTTAGTATTCTTTTCATGTTTAATTCACTAGGTGCAGTATAGTAATACACTGCATTGCACTGCTTGTGTACATGGTTCACTGCAAGGAAAAATGGACAAGCGTAAGGATTTGAGCGAGTTTGACGAAGGGCCAAATTGTGATGGCTAGACCACTGGATCAGAGCATCTCCAAAACTGCAGCTCTTGTGGGGTGTTCCCGGTCTGCAGTGGTCAGTATCTATCAAAAGTATCCTTTAAGTCTTGTAAGTCCTTTAAGTCCTGTCCATGGAGGCTCCACCTCGCAACTTACAGGACTTAAAGGATCTGCTGCTAACATCTTGGTGCCAAATACCACAACACACCTTTTAGGGATCTGGTGGAGTCCATGCCTCGACGGGTCAGGGCTGTTTTGGCAGCAAAAGGGGGACCGACACGATATTAGGCAGGTGGTCACAATGTTATGCCTGATCGGTGTATCTGCTAGATATATAACTATATCAGGAGTCAGTAGTTCAATGGTTAAGGTGTTGGACTACTAATCATAAGGCTGTGTGTTTAAATCATTGGATGACCAAAGCTGCCACTGCTGGACTTTTATTTTTATGGGAATTTTTTTTTTTTTTTAAAAGGAAAAAGAGCTGTAATTGAGTGGGAGATGAGGCAGCCGTGACTTCACGTCGGGGTGATAAAAAAAAAAAATACAAAAAAATACAGAGGAGAAAACCTTTAATGAAGAGCTCATCATAGTGTCCGTGGCTTTTATTATTATTAAGCCCCCTAACACACACCACAACTATTAATTATTATTATCTAGCTGAGTAAATAGCCAGAGCTTCTGATGTTTTACTGTTTGATTGCTCTGTATAAACTTATGATCTATCTATCTACTGCTGATACAATCTATAGGTAACATGTAGCTGGAAACATGTACATATTAATTACCACAAGTTGGCTAGCTAGCTAACCATCTTATCAATCGACTGTAAACTCAACAGCATTTAGCTGAGTTAACTAGCAGACTAATGTTACAGTTCATTAGGTCCTGTTGATAATGGAGGCGGTGGTCACTTGATAAGCACAAAAAGTAATCGATAAAGCGATGTATTTTTTTTTTTTTCCAGAAGACTTATTTACTTTTTTTTCTACTAAAGTAGCAGAGCTTTTACTTAAGTCACGGTGTATTGTACTTGTTCCACCACTGCTAATAACACGACATCAGAATTGACTGGTTGTGCCACAGATGCTTTTAGATAAAAAACTAATAATGTCTTCATTATGCTAGCATAATTGAACGAAAGATTAATTGCTAACCAATAACACAGAGATGAAAAAACCCCATCTGGTTGAATACATTAAAGACCCAGAGAAGAAAAAAACACCTTTACGGATGCTCATAAAAATGTTTGTTTACAAAAAGTGATGCGTCTGGGAAATAACTTTTTGATGGAATAGGAAAAAAGGGGAAAAAATAAGAATACATTGGAGAGATAGAGAGTTGGGGAAGCATTATCAGTCTGCTTTAGAGTGTATTCTGGCTCTGTAATCACAGACACTAAAGATGCTTGGATGATAAAGATGCTTGAAAATGCTGCAGAAATGATTGAAATATGAAATATTCTAGCAGATGGGATCAGAAGAGATTATACAATACAATGGCATGAACTTGGTAGAATTCACTGACAGAATTCCAGACAGAAAGGTATATCTACAGCTAATAATATCAGGTTTTTAATTTTAATACTTTAAATAGAACTAGCGGGACACGGTGGCTTAGTGGTTAGCACATTTGCCTCACACCTCCAGGGTTGGGGGTTCGATTCCCGCCTCCGGCGTGCGTGTGGCATTTGCATGTTCTCCCCGTGCCTCGGGGGTTTTCTCCGGGTACTCCGGTTTTCCTCCCCCGGTCCAAAGACATGCATTGTAGGTTGATTGGCATCTCTAAATTGTCCATAGTGTGTGTGTGTGTGTACCCTGCGATGGGTTGGCACTCCGTCCAGGGTGTATCCTGCCTTGATGCCCAATGACGCCTGAGATAGGCACAGGCTCCCCGTGACCCGAGAATAGATCGGATAAGCGGTAGACAATCAATGAATAAATAGAACTAGTTTCATTTATTTCAATGAATGCATGGGCAAAGCACACGGTTGTGGATCAAAGCTAAAAATCATTGGTATTTTTTTCATAGCATTGCTAACAATCAGCATCAGGGTCCAATCGTGAGCTATGTAAAGTTATCCCTGTATTTCTCCCTGTGTTTCTCCTCAGGTTTCCTCCAGCCTCTTCTGTTTCCTGCCAAAAAGATGCCAGTTAAACAGCCTGTAGATGTGAATGAGCGTATAAATGTGTTTGGGTGCCCTGTGATAGACTGGCATGCCATCCAAGCTCTATTTCATCCAAGCCATTTATACCAACACGAATGAGATCACAAGAGAAAAAAGTAGTGGTCAGAAGATTCCCGTCCACCCATTTGCTGTCCACCCAACCTACATAGGGTCAGGAGTCTATCCCAGGGGACTCGGGGTACAAGGTGGGGGACACCTTGGATTCCCTGGACCATCTCTCAGGGTAAGAGGTAGGTATACATCTAGACTCTTCTCTGTTTTGGCACCGAGGTGGTGGAATGAACTTCCCCTAGATGTCCGAACAGCCGAGTCACTGACCGGCTTCAAACAGTCTTCAAACGCCGGATGAAGAGCTACCTCTTCCTGAAACACTTAAACTAGCTCTTATTTTTGCCTGTTTGTTTTATGTATTATTGTATGTATTTAAAAACACACAGTTTTTAGGCTAATGGTATCCTAAGTCTGTGACCTATTGAACCAGTGTTAATGTATTCATTGATAAAGACTTCAGAGCACTCTTGTACATCGCTCACACACACGCTACGGTCACTTCAGAGATGCCGATCATGTCTTTGGACTGAGAAGGAAACCGGACAACCCAGAGGAAACTCCTGAAGGGCAAGGAGAACATGCAGACTTGAACCCTAAATCTTGTAGGTGCGAGGCATACATGCTATCCGCAAAGCCACCATGCCTCCCCAGTCACAAGAATCATGTGGTTGTAAACACTGGTGCTGCTAGGATGATGACTGTTTCTTAATATTTTCTGAAGTCTGAGTTAAAGTCTAAATCTTAGAAGAGATAGCTTGCTCCATAAACCACCCCACATAAACACACGGGGACTCTGCCATTCAATTTATAAAGTGTGAAACACTGTGATTACTGTGTGTGAAAAAGGAAGCAACTGGAAAAACAAGAGGATAGGAAGTGTGTGTAATCACACTCACACAGACGCTCAGGCACACAAACAGTCTTGCAGGTGGAGATTTAATCAGACCCTAGTCACTCCCTCTGTTCGCTTCTCAAAATGGCTGCCATTATACAGTGTGACGTAACACAAATTCTACCCTCGTGTGTATTGTCCTTTCAGTAAAAGCAGTAAAACAATTCAGCTCAATTTAATTTTATTTGAATGGCACTTTTAACAATGTACATTGTTGCAAAGCAGATTTACAGAAGTACACTATATTGCCAAAAGTTTTGGGACGTCTGCCTTTACATGCACATGAATGTAATATGGAGTTGTCCCGCCTTTTGCAGCTATAACAGCTCCAACTCTTCTGGGAAGGCTTTCCACAAGGTTTAGGAGTGTGTCTATGAGAATTTTTGACCGTTCCTCTAGAAGTGAATGAGGTCAGGCACTGATGTTGGACGAGAAGGTCTGGCTCGCAGTCTCTGCTCTAATTCATCCCAAAGATGTTCTATGGGGTTGAGGTCAGGACTCTGTGCAGGCCAGTCAAGTTCCTCCACACCAAACTCGCTCATCCATGTCTTTATGGACCTTGCTTTGTGCACTGGTGTGCAGTCATGTTGGAACAGGAAGGGGTCATCCCCAAACTGTTCCCACAAAGTTGGGAGCAAGAAATTGTCCAAAATGTCTTGGTATGCTGAAGCATTAAGAGTTCCTTTCACTGGAACTAAGAGGCTTCTAGAGGAATGGTCAAAAAGTCCCATAAACACACTCCTAAACCTTGTGGAAAGCCTTCGCAGAAGAGTTGGAGCTGTTATAGCTGCAAAGTACGGGTCAACTCCATATTACATTCATGTGCATGTAAAGGCATAAGTCTCAAAACTTTTGGCAATATAGTGTAGCTTCTCCTTATTTACAATTACATATGTATTAATTTAAAAAAACAAAACAAAACAAAAAAACACTTAAAAAAAGAACTGCGTAGGATATGCTGGATATCATCATCTTAGTCTATTACAATAACAAATATCATGCAGAACACAGTCAGTGACTTTAATATGAGTGAGTGTGAGAATATTTCTAACAAAATAAGCATTTCTGTTTATTATTCTGTCTTTGTCGAAGAAGTTTGCTTACAAGGATGAGGATGTACTCTGGGGAGCTTGAGGAGGGCACTAAGGGTTACTAAAGGCCAATTTAAATCATTTACTATCATTATCAATTCAATTTTATTTCTGTAACAGTCTCTCCAGGATTTTGTGATCAAAGAAATGAACACAAATCCAAGCAATTTCTCAAAATTCCTGCAGATTTTCAACAGATTTGGGCCAAGCCGTGGCGCGTGTCTTCACAACACGCATTCAGCCAAGTACATGTAGGACGGCTAGCTTCATTTAAAGCTACAAACTCATCTGTCTGATAGAATTTACTGTTAAGTAAACTACATTAAGCACTTTAGATGTAAACAAATCGAATAGTCATGTCATCAACAGCCTCTGCCTTAAGCTCCGTGTCCCGTCAGCTTCATGGGCTATCACATGGCTCAGTCACATGACTTCTAATGATGCACACCTGTTTGTACACACACTCCCGCTTTAGTTCCCCTCCTGTTATTATGCTAGTGATGACACTTCGGTCTCTCATTTGCTAGTCTGGTTTTGATTCATATCTATGATTTCGGGAATGTTCCCCATTTATCACTGTTTGCCAGTGCCTGTATTTTGACTACATTTGTTTTGGTTTTTTTTGGGTTTTTTTCAGTAAACCTGCAATTGCAGCTAATCTAGGCCTGCTAAATGCAGTAGTTAGCAGCCCTAGCTTCAGCTTGATGATGCTGGCTGACCCTTTGATATGAACTAATTTGCTATTAATTAGATTACTAAAGCAAACTCAGTGAGATTTAGTGTGTTTGTGTTTAGTGTAGGGGAATAATATGGCCTTAATACGGTGCACCAAGAATAAACTGAGTAAAGTCCCTGAGCAGATGGCCAGTTTAGCCTATTTGTCTGCTGCCTGGCCCTGGCTCTGTAAAGAAAAATAAAAAAAATAGCATGCTACTCTATATAGACTATATGGTATAGTAATATATATATATTCATTCATTGTCTACCACTTATCCAAACTACTCTCAGGTCACGGGGAGCCTGTGCCTATCTCAGGCATCATTGGGCATCAAGGCAGGATACACCCTGGACGGAGTGCCAACCCATCGCAGGGCACAGACACACTCTCATTCACTCACACACTACAGACAATTTAGAGATGCCAATCAACCTACCATGCATGTCTTTGGATTGGGGGAGGAAACCAGAGTACCTGGAGGAAACGTGGGAGAACATGCAAACTCCACACACACGGCAGAAGCGGGAATCGAACCCCCAACCCTGGAGGTGTGAGGCAAACGTGCTAACCCCACTAAGCCACTAAGCCACCATGCCCCCCATATATATATATATATATATTGTGAAAAATATTTAGCCATTTTTATAATAAACCTTTTGCCATTTTAAGGCTCAATTTTTCTCATTTCTGTGAGAATAAACATTTGTCTCCCAGGCTGCTCGAAAGAAGGAGTCCTTAAAATAAAATGAACAGAAATATGTAACTTCATGCCTTAGCAAAAATAGAAATATCAGAAATATCTTAGAAATGAACCTAATTTAGCACGAGTTTGTGAAACTGGTAGTTTATGGTCATAAGCCACAAAATGGCTGTTGGCTAAGGTGAAGTGGGTTTGTTGGCCACACACTGTCACAGAATGAACAAATCTTCCCATGTTGCTCAAAGACTGGAGAACAGAAAATGATGGGTGACTAGGGGAAAAAAGAGTAATAGGAAATGTTTGGCTTTCCATCAGAAACACGAAAATGTTTTGATCTGCCAGACTGAGTGTGGCTAGTGGACTCGAGAGCAACTCTCGCCCCCTCACCCACTTTCTCATTTTCATTTTTCTGGGAGGAACTTTTCAACAAGTGATTTTTTTTCACCTTTCAAATGGCAACAAAAAATGGGATACACTGATAAACAACATGTGCAGGGGGAAGAAGAACAAAGTGAAGGAGATGAAGAAGAAGGAACTTGGATGAACGATGCAACTTTTACGGAGTGAAAGTGTGCAGATTGCAGAGAGTCGAAGAAAGACGAAAAAATGCCGAAGTGTAACACAGACTTTTTCCTGAAACCTAGCCTTTTATCCCCTCCTCTAACCCCCTTTTTTTTTTTAACCATTTTTACCCGTTCAGTCTCGTAGCTTTTCTTAATTCTTATGGATATTTTCCTTCTCTTGCCTTCTCTCAGCTCCTTCTTTGTCTGTGTCCTTTTCTGTCCATCTTTCTCTCTTTCCCTCTCCACCCCCTGGTTTTTGGCTCTCCTCCACTTACCGCACTCTTGCGGCCTCTCTGACTGTTTCTCTCCCAGAGAAAACCACTTAATTCAAACAGAAGATTTTTGTCCTCAGTTTGCAGCATGCAGTCGCATCTCTTCGGAAACGGACGTTTAACAAAACGGAGGCAAATCAGTGATTAAATAGTAGTGCTCTTACATCCCAGACAGAACCGAAAAAAACATCACTCATCAAAAGCACGGAGTTGTTTTTTGTAATTATACGGATGACCAATAAATGGCAGCGCAAGAAAGGGGGAAAAAAGTCAAAAACACTCACAGAGCCATGGTGGATGTTTCACAACGCCCGCATGGCACCAGTGGGTTAGGAGACTTTGGGTCCTGGGAAAATGATGTGTGTATGTGTTTGTGTGGGTGAGTGTGTGGTTGTCACTGGTCTGGAAGACTGTCTCTGTGCAAAGTCCAGCAGTGGCCAAGTGTATGAGACGACAAGACAAGAGTATTAATCTCTCTGTCTCGGTGTGTATGTGGGTGATTTGTGATGCTCTGGGCCAAGTCCTGGTCACTTATGCACAGCAAGGCACAATTATATGTTGGAGAAGAAGAAAATGGAAATCTGAGAATTGTGTGAAAGGGGAAAAAAATAGCCTCAAAAATGAGCAACAACAAAAACACCCAAAACAACCCCCCCCAAAAAAGAAGTGAGCATTTATGAGGGTTGGTTCTGTCTGCTGGCTCACTTGCTGATCTTTAGCAAGGCGTCACTCCGGGTCAACAGCCCGGCTCCCAGACGCTGCACTGGCAATTATGGCACTGTCATGGAAACTACATTAAACCAAGGAGAAAACGACCCCTCATGACTTCCAAGATTATTCTCACGACTCCATTCGAGTTGGGCCGAAGTTCAGTGCACAAATTTGTTTGCTTGGAAAACGATGGAATGTGTATAGGGAATATAGGATCACTAATGTATCATAAAGAACGCCTGGTATATTCCTAAATGATACGCGTTTGCCAAATCATGCAAAAAGTCCATTTGCTTTGATGTGCTACCTCTAAACGTCTCCGAATGAGATCATGAGTTCGAGACCTGATGATGCTGCAGCTGTTTGTGACCAGGAGCCATGGGAGTGAAATCCGTCTCCGTATGTGTCATTTGTAAAAACTAGCGATAAAGCTCTAAGTTTAACCCACGCGACACGAGGCTTCCGGACGGAGGATCCTTTACGGCTCCTCTGTAACACGACAAGCTACTTTTTACAAATCTTATTAACTTCAAGAGAGAGAAAACAGAGGCTAGTGAGCTGCTTAACTGCTGTTATAATATAAAACTTTCCAGATCTTTCAAACTGACTGTCCCTCAGTGGTGGAATGAACTTCGAACCTCAATCCAGACAGCAGAAGCCATCACTATCTTTAAAAAAAAATCAACAAATAACACCCCTTACTTGAACACTTAACTAATCCCTGAGGTTGCATTGAGCATGCCAGGTTGTGTTTTAGTCATTACATATTGTCACTGCTACCTCAAGGGACACTCCTAATCTTGTTGGACTCTAATAAAAGCACCAGCACTCATGCTCTGACCTCATTGCTAATGCCAGGCCTTTCTTTTGACCTTTCACCTTTCCCCTGTGTAGCTGAAGAAGGCTTGGCAAAGGGGCTTACCATAGCAGCATGGAGTTTCCTCTGCACACACACACACAAAATAGCCATGCTCTTACATTCATCCACATTCCCCTCGCTTTGCCGCTTACACAGGAAGGGGAGGTAGAGCTACTTCCTGTCGAAGAGGGGAAGAGTGAGGGTACGGATGGTGGTCATACGTCCTGATAAGGAGAAGAAGGGAAGAAAAAAAGAGAAAGAGAGAATGAGAGAGAGAAAACAGGAATGACATCATGCTTTAAGTTTTCTGGATGGGGTTTTGGGGAGAGTCCACAGTCCGGTTTGATGGAAAAGCTGAAGCTGTCGGGTGAGGACATGTGCACACACACACACACACACACACACACACACACACACACACACACACACACACACACACACACACACGCATACTCAGCTGCAATAACAAAACACTCTAATATGGCAGGATCTGTGACCCTACACACCTAATGTCAAAGGAACACACACACACACACATTTCTATTCTTCTAAGCACCAAATATACTGTAAATCTGATATACACAGATGCATAGCACAGAACCTCTGTCTCCTATACCTCTAATTCCATTTTATTTCTTCCTCCATTAGCTCGGACGTAGAGTCAGTCCATCTGGAAAGGCAAGTGATAAGTGCTACTCATAACATGATACTCTATGAAAGATTTCGAGTTCCTTTGTCAATAAAAATGTGAAACTGTTTTGAAGCGGCTTTGAAGCTCCATGCCAACATTCTTACACATAAAAATCTAGTTAAGAAAATAACAGCTTGGGAAGACAGATGGAGAACATGTCAAGATTGTGTAAATGTCACGACGTCTGTAAATCGAATCGATCTGCCTTTGAAATCAGGTAACAACCATGCTGATGAAATGGTCAGCTTTCGTGTCACAGGCGAGGGGAGGTCAGAAAACGAAAAGGTTTTACCGTCAGTTTGATTCGAATGCGTCTCCAAATGGTGCACTCACGCATTCATGAACCCACAGCTGGGCAATAAACTTGAAACAGTGAGAGACATGGCAAAGTGACAGAAAATCTACTTGCTGCCACATCATGCACTGTGTTGTATTTTACAGCCACGGCGCGTCCCTAAACATCAGAACTTTCCGAATATTTCGCTTAACCTTGAGACGGGTTTGAAAACTCAATCGGATTAGATAATGTTATTCCCTCCTGGTCAGGGAGTGAACTATTTGGACAGAAAAAGCACCTCTTCCCTTTAACATCCTTCCCCTGGAGTAACAAAACACACACACACACACCCCGCATTACTATTCCTGTGAGGACCTACCACTGACATAATTAATACTTCAGCTAATTAATGCCTGCACCTAAATTTAACCCTCACCTGAAATCCAGTAACTAAAAACGTCTACGTCTTTAAGTATTTCTAAGAAAAAGCTCATAGGGACCAGGTAAATGTCCCCACAAGGTCAAACCTGTGAGATATCACTATCCATTACGGTTTCACACACACACACACACATTTTCCAGCTATCCAAACTTCCCCGCTTTCCACAGGATCTTCCTCTGTTTTGATATTCTTTCTAAATTTATACGTAATTAATTGATGGGTGAGTTTTTACCGCTTATCAGATGAACCCCTCGTGCTTGAAATCAGAGAGCCACTCATCAACATCGCCGGTATTTCATTCACCGTGAACAAAAAACAGAGTGCACATCAGGGCGTGCTCAAACAACGGTACATAGGAAGACAGAGAAACACATCAGGAAGACAATTAAGCACCGTTTAGTGTCTTTGTCTTCATCGTTTTCCAAATCGGCTGTCGCATTAATGTCGAGATTTTTAACATTCTTCTGTAAAGTCAGACGCGGATACAGAGTTTGAGTTTTGTTCATCTCGGTCAAAAGGGTTTTTTTTTTCGTGAGTGGTTTAGCTTCATGAGCCAAACTCATTTTGTGGGTGATCAGAAAATCAGACAGAGGGAAGAAGGGATGGAAACGAATTAGAGCTGTTCAACATTGCGACTATTCTTTCTCTCTCAGTCTCTTAAAGGACAACCGTCACCACAGACGTCTCTGGTGCTACAGGCTTTGTCACACTCTACTGAAAGAAACACTACAGATGCAATAATTCTCATGAGCCTTGCTTGTTTTAAGCCTTTATTTTTTTTTATTTCTTGAAAAATACTCTGTGCAATACAAATGCATTTTGAAGAACAAGAAAAAAAAAACAACTATTCACATGTATAAAATCAAAACGCATGTCCTCTTCAGTGTGGGAAAATGTATGAAATGAATCGTATGTTTCCAATTACTTGTTTTGATTTAATGGCTGAGAGACTTCTCCTTTTCTTTTTCTTTTTTTTTTTATTGAAAACACTTCTATTTGAAGATAATTACTACCAAAAGCTGGAAAGTTATTACTAACTCAACATGTCTCTCAGTTGCTGACTCAGAGGATTACAGAATACATTTACAGAGGATTAATAAAATACATATATACTAAATGACCTTTTCAGTCATACGGCAAGAAAATACACAATAAATTACAGTCTTCAAGAGATCCAAATTCCAGAGATGATTTTTTTTGCGGTCTCTTTCATGAACATTTGCTTGAGAGACATCAAGTGCAGAATTAAGGAGCTTCGAGTGGTTTCTCATACAGTTCGAAACATTCGGACCCAGTGCAAACGTAATATTTTTCCAAACAATTATAAACAAATATGAAAATACAAAACCCTCTGAGAAAATGAAACATTCACATTCTTATCGTCCCTGCCTTTGGAGCCTCATTTGACACGAACATTGCTTTGACTGGTATATATGAAGAGCTGAATGGAGTCTGCTGAACTGTTGACAAACTGGCCTTGAGAACTACGTCATAAAGCCTTTAACAAGAGGTTCATTTTTTTGTCTGTGGTCTGTAACATATACGTATTCTTCCACGACGTCTAAAAAAAACCCCCTCTGAATACTCAATTTCCTAAACATCTGAAATGTCCCTTGACATCTAGGATGAAATCTTAAATCAGGCCAACACCGTGGATCAAATAAACTGCTAATCTTGTACGGAAACATAATGATATACACCTGATTTTAAAACTAGCATTTGCTAGAGAGCTATGTCTTTATCCAGTAATACAGGCGCTGTAATAGACAGCATTGCTGGCATCAGACAGGGCTGATATGAGAGTGCTGCTTTCTTCACATGCACTGCTCCTGTTTCCTCGAGTCCTGCTGGCACTCAAATACTGCTCAAACTCATGATGGTCCACTTCGCTCCAGAAATCTACCGTAGGTCCAAGGTGGTCATTATTGTCCAGGGAAGGTGGTGGGACCTGGGGGGCAGAGGGAGTAGGAACCGTGGTGGAAGATTCTGGAGGAGGAGAAAGTTGGCCAAGTTGAGAAGTGAAAGGCTGTTGTGGGGTGTTTCCATAAATTTGCCCGTAGTAAACGCTTTGAAGTGGAATGCTAGAGGGTTGTGGGACCTTAGCCTGTTCTGGGAGACTTATACTGGAATGGGAAGGGAAGAGATTGTGAGGGTTCGTAGGGTCAGAGCATTTCTCCTGCATGGAACGGCAACCTGCGGCAGGTTTCTGGTTGAGGTGGGGGTGGGACTGGTGGAGAGAGTGAATATTCGGGGGGTGGTGGTTAGCGTGATGGCTTTGGCTTTGCTGTTGGTGCTGCTGGTAGTTGACCCAAGGTGCCATGCACACATCATCCTGCATGTGAGGGGGAAAAAAGACAGAGTCTCCTCCGCCTTCCTCCAGCACGTCCAGAGGAGACATCTCAGGCGTGGGAAGGCCATAGATCTCCAGATCCTGTGCACCAGGTCCTGGGTGAAGATCTCGGAAATGGCCCAAAGGTGCCATGCCGAGGTGGTGGGGATGGGGGTGCTGGGGGTAGGCATCTCCACTCCCAGAGCATCCACCCAGTCCATGGAGAAGCAGACCAGGCTCTACACGCTTCATCTTTTTGGGTTGCTTTTTGCGCCGTGGCCGGTATTTATAGTTGGGATGGTCATGGAGATGTTGCAACCGGAGACGTTCGGCTTCCTCTACGAAGGGACGCTTATCCAGCGTACTCAGAGCCTTCCAAGACTGGCCTAAAAAATACACAAATGCTATTACACTTCTGATAATATTATTTAGGGTTTAACCAAATAATTTAATATAAATAAATATATTGTTTACTGTAACAGATAGAATTTGACTAAACTAATTTAATGTTCTAGATGAAATAAATCCTTGATTAAAACCTGAAATGTAATAAATAAATTTAATAAAACAACACATTTGAGTAGGATTTTGATACTGCAGCTTTTATATGAAACTTCTGGCTTTAAAGAAATAAAATTAGAATCCCTGTATATTACTTCTAACTGCTACACTGTGTTAGTGACTTCAGTAGTAAAGCCTAAGGACTTAACAATATGACCACTTACTTGGAATGGTTAGATTTTTCTACTCTATGGTTGAAGAATTATTAACGGGTCAGTACCTACAGACAATTAGCACCTTGTAGGCTCTAGAATATCTGCTCCAACCTGACCTTCTGCTAGCAGGAAATTTAACATTTTTTTCCAAAACAAGGTCAGCATTTTGGTTCCTTGAGGTCCGGCAATGTACAAATATTGCACAACATGGCTTTGTAGGCATTTCACATTACTGCGGTCATTTGTCTCTGTTCTTTCTCATCCATCGAACTTGATGGACTTTGTGAGGTATTTCGACATATTTACAAACCTTCGATCATCCGTAACTATCCAAACGTGAACATACGCACAAACACTTGTAATGACAACAGATCTCAAAACCACAGAGACCATCAGAGCGTAATCATCCTGCTCCATATGACTGTCCTAAGCTCTGCTTGTGAAGCAAGAATCCCTCATTAAAAATCAGTCAGAAAAAAAAGATATATTATTTAGTTTTGTGAAACTGAGAGTCAGAATGAATATGAACCAATAACTATCATTTGTGCAACAGGTATGCAAGTGCTGACTTTGAAAGATTACTGTAGGAGCCGTAAATATGAGTTTATTCTATGGTGTGTCTATTGTAGCCACTAAAGCGTCATTTTTCTATATTTTGTAACGGGATGTTTTAGAAGTTAACCCTCAATCTAAAAAAAGTTGCCCAACGTTTAATAACCAACAGTGCACATCTGTCAAAATTCTGAAACTGCACTGATGTAGACGTAGAGGAAATTCAGGTAGAGAAGTCTTACCTAGCATCTTGCTTAGCACGGCATTGTGCAGATCTGGATTCTGCAATGCCAGCCTCTTGCGTTCGTCTTTAGCCCACACCATAAAGGCATTCATGGGCCTGCGGATCCTCGGCTCGGCCCCACACTTTCCCTCACTGGGTTGGCTTGAATCCGGGCTTCCTGTTCTCCGCTCCTTCACTCCACCACCTGCTTCATGATCAAACCTACGGCTCCGCTCAGGACCTACTGGGCTGGAAGATGATGAAGCGGCCCATGCTCCACACTCCACAACCTGGCTGGGCTGAGTGCTGGCCTCTGGACAATAACTAGACTCAGATATATTCATTCCAGCAAAGACCACCTCGTGATGATGACACAAAGTTTGCTAAATTAAAACCAATTGCAGGACTTGTCACTTTTTTCTGGTTCTTTGTCCCGGAAAAAATGGCAAGAATAAAAGCAGGAATTTTGATCTGATGTTAGTAGAGAAGAAAAATAAATTCCCAAAGATGGATGTCAGTGATCTCAGTAGCTCCTGCTCTCCAAGCAAGCTGAGTGTTTTCAGCTCCAAATTTGAATGTTGTAGTGAGGTTTGATGGCCCTGTGTTGTAGATATATAAAAGGCCTTATCCAATCAGATGGCTGGTTGACACAGGACGTTCCGCCCCCCCCTTCACCACCACCACCTCCCCAGCAACCTCTACAGACACAGAGATGTAATCTGAGAGGGCCATTGTTTTACTCTAGCACAGAGTATACACTCAAATACACACTCATACACCCACACTAAATCTCTCATGCATGCACACACAAAGACACACACACACACACTCAGCCCCTGCTGAGATCCAAATACAGGGTTGTGGTTGAGGGGGGACCACAAGGAAAGTCATGCTCATTAGTGTTAATCTTAATGAGGAAAGCAAACGTTAAGTTCGGACAATCTGAATCAAAGAAAAAAAAAAAAAACATACTGCCCAGATATGGTCCACTGCACATTGTTTCTGCTGCATAGTAACATGATTTTGAGTATTATGATAAATATCATATGGCTCTTTCTGAGTTTTGTCTTTTTTTTTAGAACGCTCACGTTACTTGCTGTGTTCTCCGCATGACTTAACTCTCATTTTCAAAACTCCTGATACATCATGAAGTCTTTTGATAATACAAGAGAGCAGACAGTAAACTGGACCAAAGATTTGTAATAATACAAATACGACAAAATAAATATGCAGAGAAACCATCAGTTTACATTTACATGTATAGCACCGTTAGTTTAATGAAAATCGAGCTCTTCAGAAGGTTCTAAAATTCACACATTACATTCATTACATTCACAGACCTCAAGCTAACTGTTTTTGTTACACCATCTTTATTATTATTATTATTTATAAATGAATGACAAACATTCATTAACTACTTCTTAGTGCACAAGGTATAATTAAACAGATTTTTTTTTCCCAGTGATGATAACTTCTGACAAATATATTGGATGACAACGTTAATATTGATCCATCGTGCCCTAGTGTCAGTTTCAGAAAGTCAGAAACAGGGTGAAGAGGTAGGAGGCAGGGGTGTAGCATGAATTAGTCATTAAAATGGCAGAAATTGTTGCTATTTTGAAGGTTTTTCCCCCTATAGGTCAGAGTAAATTAGTACAGTAAACAATATCGCTATATTACACTCCCCTCCGAAAGTATTGGAACGAAAAGAACAGTTCTTGCTCTACAAGAACTTCGAAGGCGTGACAACAGAAGGTGTCATGTTCTAAGTTGTTCAACACGTCCAGATGTGAATATCAGGAAGCTGAAATTCTGATCTCGTATTCATATTTTCACCGCCATCCTAAGTGTCGTTGTTGTGTAGCAAAAGAGTAGAATTGGAATTGACGTTCCAATACTTTTGGAGGAACCTACATGCTCCCTGCCCTCATAGCAACCTATGGTCCTGTGCATCCCTATAATTATCCAATCAAGTGGCAGCTGTGTGATGCATAAAATCACATAGATACAAATCGAGAGCTTCAGTTAATGTTAAGACTGGGGGAAAAATGTGATCTCAGTAAATTTGCCTGCAGCATGATTGTTGGTGCCAGATCTGCTGGTTTGTGTGTTTCAGAAACTGCTGATCTCCGGGGACACACAACAGTTCTAAGAGTTTACAAAGTATTGTGCAGGTCAGTGGGTGAAATACCTTGTTGACCACCGCAGTTTTAAAGAATAGTTATTTAAGTTATTGTAGCCCCTCTGTCAGCTTGAACCATCGCACCAGTCTGGTTGTTTTACTCTGACCTCTGTAATCAACAAGGTGTTTTTTACCAACAGATCTATTTCAACGTTTATGTTTTTTGCATTATTCTGTATAAAATTGAATCTAGCAGTGCGGACACCTGGCCATTATACATATACGGTATATGAGTGTTCTTGAAAAAAAAGTCAGAAATGCACAGTTGCCTAGGATGTCTTGTATACTTCAGCATTACATTTTTTTTTGTTCCTTAACTGGAATTAAGGGGTCCAAACATGTTCACGCCCCTGTGCACATCATGATGTCCATGAAGACAAGGTAGAAGTCTGAGAAGGTGAGATTGCACCTCAACCCCAACGAACACCTATGGGATGAACTGCAGACACGACTACATGCCGGATGTCACTGATGCTCATGTGGCTGAATGAGTAAATCTCATGAAAAAGCCTTTCCAGAAGAGTGACGCTCATAAACAACAGCAAAAGGAACGGGATTTTCAAAATGCACATATGAGTGAAACGGCCAGGTGTCCAGAAACTTTTGACCACACGGTGTGTATAGTTTTATATAGTTAAAACAAATGCTTCAACGTCATAGCAACATTAATAATCAGTCTAATAATCAGTCTAATAATAAGTCGTGCATATGTGCTGAGTTGGAATGCACACTTTTATTAATCGGAAAAATTATTAACTTTTAAACGGAAAAAGGAAACGTACAGTATTGCCTAAAACTGACAAAGAGGCTACGGTAACTCAAATAATTACTCAACTGACATGAGATATCATATCTTTTATTCTACCAAAATGAATGAATGAATGAATATCCAACATCACTATAAGTTATCCTTGGCTAGTTCCCATCTAACCCGGCAGCGAGTGTGTGGATGTGGATGTTTAAAATCCATTTCTCTTAAAATTCTCAAGAAATAGAAACAAAACCATCCTTCAGCACATACGCATTTAAAATAGGCATGACCACACACACCCTCTCACACACATGTAGACTTGTAGACGCCCATACACTTACATTTCGGTGAATTTATGTATGTATGGGAAGATGGAGTAATAACCTCTTGTCTGTGATGAATGCAAAATATTCCCATGGATTTGATTCCAAGGGAAAGCTGAACATGTGGCTTGTTAGTGAACTGCGAGCGCTATGCCTGTCTCCATGTGGAAACCACAAATTAGTGCTTTAAGTCGATGGCTCCACACCTATGCAGTCCATCCAGGCGATGTACAGCCAACATTCCCCCCAACTGAGCATTATATCACCAGTTCTCAGTTTTATGACCACATCCGTACCGAGACGTAAAGCATACGATCCTACTACTTTGTCTTGTCTCTGCATTCTTTCTCCTAAAACGGTTTAATCTTCTTGCTTTTATATTGTGCTACAATTTTTACCATTTAGTTTTGTTTATCTTTTTTTTTTTACCGCTAAGCTCCGATAAATAAATTTTTTAATCTGCTAAAACCTTTTTAGTCATTTCTCGTCATAATACTGTACAATTAGCACTTTTGAACGCACTGGAAAATGATATTTTAATGGTTTCTACTGGATGGGTTTCTGATTATATTGTTGGGGTATTTATTTCAATATGAAAATAACATTTCAAATACAAATAATGACAAAAATTCATAGGTTTATAAGAGATTAGTGCTATAAAAAAAAGAAAAAAAGATTCTGAGAGCGATCGTTTCGTCATGATATGCTTTCTCGAAAACGTTCCGAAAACAGATCAAGCTAGCCATTTAGAATTTTGCTAAACAAAATCGTAGTTTTGTGGGGGTTTTTTTTAGATGGGATGCTAAAAAAAATGCTAACTGTTTAAGAGTAACTGCAAGCATTCTCTCTACACGCGAGCGGGATTAGCATCGATTCAGATATTTAATGAGTGCACAGATTCTTGCTGGATTCATTCATTTTCCTAGAACAAAATTCACAGATATTATAAAGCCTATAATAAATCTGGCTTAATATGAGTTACATCACTTGAATTTCATTTTAATTTTCATGTCAAAAATACACAGTAACTGTAACGTACAGTACGGGAGTAAAGGAGCTAAAGCTATCCTCAATCCTTCTAACTTCACTGATTCTTTATTCTAACTTAATACTACTAGTAATATAATCTAATAATAAATATATATATATATTTGAGATATTTTTCTGTATCACGTGTTTGTAGTTGTTTGTGTGGACTGATTGAGGAAAGAATAAGTCAGTGAATTTTATTAATAAAATATCAGTCAGGAAACGATTAGGAGAGCTTTATTGATATTAAGAATAGTGAGTTCTCTCTCTCTCTCTCTCTTTCTTTCTTTCTCTGTCTTATAGGTCACTGTCAATATTCAACATTAAAAGGATTTATATTTAGCTGGACAACTATGCAACCTCCACACACACAAACACACACACACACTCACACGCGCGCACACGTCTTACTGGCAAGGGAAGGGTGGGATATATCATGGAGCACGTACAGTAGTATGCACGGTGACGCTTTCCCTTTGTCCTCTTTCTTTTTCTCAGATGATGAAAGTTGGATACATGACAGAGGCCTTCGCCTAGCTGTCTGCTCCGTGTTTCCCTTTGAGTACTTCTTGCCACTGAAGTTGTGTGTGTGTGTGTGTGTGTGCTGCATCTGAACCACCCATACCTCAAGAAACAGGAAGTCAGGGATGTTCCTACTCCTGCCTTTATGAGTCCTGATAAGATCAGAGTGAGCAAATGAGGGGAAGAGCGGTAGAAAGAGATAGAGAGACAAAGGTGCTGAAAGAGCTAAGAATAAAGGATAGGAAGAGAAGACAGAGGACATTAGTCCTCCAACCCTAACTATGCCTTTTGAAGTTTGTGCATGTGTGCATTTTTGTGTGCCATGCCCAGCGTCACTGTCCTCTGGCCTCCTGCCTGTCGAGAGTGGCAGCGCCCCCTCTTCACCACTGTCTGCCTGTCTCTGTCAGTAAGTGTGGGAGTGTGTGTGTGTGAGAGAGAGAGCGCGAGAGGGAGCGAGAGGAGAGTGGAGGCACCACACCTACACCACAGCGGAAATTTGGCAAAGGCTCCAGACTCGGCGGCTAGAGGAGGAGAACTTCGCTACTTTCTCATCTTTTATTTCTTTATTTACCACATGGGGGAGGATGCATGTTTGAAAATTCACTCACACAACCATAACACACACACACACACACACAGGAAAATTCTAGCCATTTTTATATGATGGTATGAGCAAGTATGCTGTGGAATTGCTAGGTTTATCTGTCTGTATCAGCTTGAAAGTAGGTCTGTGTGTGTGTGTGTGTGTTTGTTCCTAAGTGTGGGAGAGGTCATGTCGACACACACTGCTATTCTCTACCTTTAGCAGATGGGAAATGTGCTGATTGAGAAGAATAAACTGTGTTCGGGAATCCCCCGGCAGCCATCATACCGGCGACACAGAGACACACACACACACACACACACACACACACACACAAATAATGCTGTTACATAACGAATATACACACTCATCAATAATCGCATCAGCATTGTTTACCCAAAGTCCAGCCATTATGTCACCACTTGATCTAGATATCAGCTGCTCCTGTATTTCTTAAGAAGATAATATTAATAACTTGTTTCCAGGGCATGAGCTTACTTCTCTTAACAACTGTAAGAAATAAGAAATTCACGTTAACTAAAGTACTTATATATTAGCGGCTAGAAATCCCAATCCTCCGTTTGAAATTGGTGAAAAAAAATCAAATGACTGTCAGTCAAGACATATTTTTGGTTAGCCGGACACAACTTGTTTGCTCAATAGAACTAACTTTTGCAGTCCACCTAAGGGACATAGCCAGTTCAAATCTTCTGTCAGTTTATTAATCTGTCCTCTGTGTCCACACCTTCGAGACGAATTGTCTAATTAGATGGTCAGGGAAGCAAAATGCGATCAAAACCTTCCGGGGAATTAGCTTAGCTTGCATAATTCCAACTCGTTATTTCCTCAGATTCTAATGGATATTCATGTCTTTAAAGTAATAGATGTAGTTTCTACTCTTAGTAAAATACTTATTCATTAATTTGTCTTTAATTAGGCAAAGAAAGAGAAATTAGCACATAATAGAATTAGCAAGACACCAAAAAAGATAGAAATTCTTTTTTTTCCTGCATTCCTGCCAGCGAGACAGCCTGAAGCCAGTCAAAAGGGTTTTTTTTCATTTTTTTCAAAAAGGAAGTGTCTATATAAAGCTCAGCACAACTCTTTTAACAGCAGTGTATAGGAATCAGCTTTTAGCATGAGTAGTACGAAGTGTGGAGGTGTGGCAGCTCATAGGTCACTTTCCCAGGGTACACATCTTCTATCTGTAGTCACCAGGCGAGACCCATCTCCCCGTTACCTTCCTCTCCCCTTCTGACCGACAATGTTAGGATAGTGACTTGGCCTGAGACACAGGAAGTGTAAGCTATTCACTTCAAATAAATCTTCTCTCTTCACGCGAGAGTGCAGATCCCAAGGCATTTCACAGTGATAAACGGTGTTAGCAATGCTGATTAGGAGACTGGACTGAGCGCTAAGAATAGCTGCTAGCTGACGCGGCAGTTGTCCAGCGTGCTCTTACGATCGCAAACACTCTTCACACAGTTCACATGATTCAGCTTCGCCTAGGGTCGTTCACTGTCCACTGGCTACGTTTCAGCTGACGGAAAAGGTGTCACGAACTCCATCTTGAACTTCGTTCGCTTTTCACGCGACTGTGAGATTTGATGTAAGCCGAGGGTTACTGCTTTGGTGATGTTAAACCTTCTTCTTCTTCTGTTGTTTTAATCCCAGAGTGAATTATTTCCTTTAGGTAAAGAAACAGAAGCAAAAGAAGAAATTTACTTATTCAGTGTAGGATAAGCGGTTCAGAAAATGGAGGGATTAGAATAACATTTTGTCACCAATTAAAGCCAGATCATTTATTTGAAACCGTTTAATGAACATTTGCAATTGAATTCCTTCAGACATCCGAATAAATACAACTTTGCAAGAGTCTTTAAATAGTTAGTTTACTACAGTATGTGCCCTGTGAGCTCCCTTCAAGGAAAAAGACCGTGAGGTCACAACCCTCATACGTATATACAGTATAAACCCTCTATAACATAGTGACAGCTTCCATTTATATTAATTTATGCCACAATATCATGATTGTAGTATTTAAAAAAAAAGACTCACTGGGAACACTCAGATATAGGAAACATTCACATTTATATTTTTCAGGCTATATGAGGAAGAAACCTTGAGCAAAACCAGACTCCAGTGACACCAGATGGAGGGATTTTAAATCACCAGTAGATAATTAAATGGTAATAAATATGATGAAAGGATGTTCAGTACAACCGTATGAGGATATCGCAGTCTATGATTGCAGCAGCAGTTCCTAGAAAGTAGACATCTACAGTATCTAGTGAGATTTCCTTTTATTTTTTATATAATATATTTTTATTGTGGGGGGCACGTTGGCTTGGTGGTTAGCACCTCCAGGGTTGGGGGTTCGATTCCCGCCTCTGCCGTGTGTGTGGAGTTTGCATGTTCTCCCCATGCATCGGGGGTTTCCTCCGGGTACTCCGGTTTCCTCCCCCAATCCAAAGACATGCATTGTAGGTTGATTGGCATCTCTAAGTTGTCTGTAGTGTGTGAATGCGCGTGTGTGTGTGTGTGTGCGCGCGCGTGTGTGCGTGTGTGCGTGTGTGTGTGTGTGTGCGTGCGTGCGTGCGCCCTGCGATGGGTTGGCACTCCGTCCAGGGTGTATCCTGCCTTGATGCCCAATGACGCCTGAGGCTTCCCATGACCTGAGAATAGATCGGATAAGCTCATGGGATCAGCTCTATGGCATTTGGTGGATTTTGAGTTGAACATGACAAATCCTGATTGGTTCATGAGTTAACTGATTCTTTAACAACTGTGGAAAACATTTTTGTATTAGCAAAACATAGAATTATTATTAAAGCTTATGCAGGATAGAAAAAAAAACATTTTTAAACCTTAAAATTTTCAAGTGGGAAAATGCATTTCATGAAAAATAGTAAGCTGTACAAGAGGCAGTGGTGGCTCAGTGGTAGGTTTCTCGCCTACCATGAGGAAGGCCCGGGTTCAATTCCCAACCAATGCCCCAACCCAGCCACTGGATTCAGTGCCGGTCCCAAGCCCGGACAAAAGGGGAGGGTTTCGTCAAGAAGGGCATCCGGCATAAAACCTGTGCCAAGTTGTTGTGTGGACCAGTTGGTCCTCTGTGGTGACCCGAACAGGGAGCAGCCAAAAGCAACTACTACATTACTAATAGTATTTAATAATGTTAGGCAGATCGTTAGCTCTTTTTGAAAAGATAAATTGTATACAAATCCTTTAAAAATTGTAGTTACAACTCAAAAAAAACAAAAAAACAAAACCAATGCCGTCTCCTGCAATTAAATGCTTTTTATTTCTTTGCCTACTGGATAAAAGCTGTGTGGTTATAACCAAAGGGTAGTTTATGCGGTTTATGCTACTGCCTTAAATCCAAAGTCTATATTTTATGCAATATTTCATATTATACAAGAAAGGAATGTTGCTCTTTTTAGTTTTTTTCTGCATTTCTGTCTCCTTTTTCTTCTTGTTCTCCTCATTTGGTTTGGTGAACTCTATATTTTTCGACCTCATGTACTTTTCCGAAATCTCCCATTGCCATAAATCCCCCTAACACTCCGATTTTTTTTTATTTATTATTGCAATAAAAAGCTGATATGCAAATAACTTGGCCTTTTTTTTTTTTAATGGGAGAACAAATGTGATGTTGAGTTTCGGAGATCTCTGTACTATCAGGCATGAGCAGAGATTAAGTTATGTTAGATCGGAGCAGCAGAGAACACCAGCTGAACTATTATGAACTGCTAGGTTGGTTTAGATGCCCAAAAGTGTGGCGTCCATGTAGGGGGTCTTCCAAAGCGATGTTGCTGCACAATGCATTTTTTAAATTTTTTTATGTGGTATATACAGACCTTCAAGGCCATTGTAAAAGAAGCATGCTTGATTTTAATAATTATTATTAGATCATTCATGCAGGGGAACCTTTCATAAGTAAGGGGGTAAACCAGTGTAAAATAGTATAATGAAGGCTGTCACTTTTTTAAATGATTCGTATCGTTATAATAATCTAGCCATGGGGGTCACAGTCCAGTGACTTCTGTGCCGGTCCCAAGCCCGGAGAAATAGAGAGGGTTGCGTCAGGAAGGGCATCCGGCGTAAAACATTGCCAAATTTAACCATGCGAATCGTCAGTACGAATTTCATACCGGATCGGTCGAGGCCCGGGTTAACAACGACCGCCATCGGCGCCGTTGACCTACAGGGCGCCGGTGGAAATTGGGCTACTGTTGGCCGAAGAAGTAGAGGAGGGAGGAGAGTGCGCAGACAGAGAGAGAAGAGGAAAGGTAAGAGTGTAGGACTGAGAATAGGAACTCTGAATGTTGGTACTATGACAGGGAAAGGTAGAGAGCTGGCTGATGTGATGGAGAGAAGGAAGGTGGATATACTGTGTGTACAGGAGACCAGGTGGAAGGGTAGCAAGGCTCGTAGTATAGGAGCAGGATTCAAGCTGTTTTATTATGGTGTGGATAGTAAGAGAAATGGGGTAGGTGTGGTCCTGAAGGAGGAGTTTGTGAGGAATGTTCTGGAGGTGAAGAGAGTGTCAGACAGGGTGATGAGTCTGAAGTTAGAGATTGAAGGGGTGATGTTGAATGTTGTTAGTGGTTATGCCCCACAGGTAGGTTGTGAGTTAGAGGAGAAAGAGAGATTCTGGAGTGAATTAGATGAGGTGATGGAGAGTATTCCCACGAGTGAGAGAGTGGTGATAGGAGCGGATTTTAATGGACATGTTGGTGAGGGGAACACAGGTGATGAGGAGGTGATGGGCAAGTTTGGAGTTAAGGAAAGGAACCTTGAAGGACAGATGGTAGTGGACTTTGCTAAGAGGATGGACATGGGTGTGGTTAACACTTATTTTCAGAAGAGGGAGGTGCATAGAGTGACTTACAAGAGTGGAGGTAGGAGAACACAGGTAGACTACATCCTATGTAGAAGAGGCAATCTGAAAGAGATTAGTGACTGTAAAGTGGTAGTGGGAGAGAGTGTAGCTACACAGCATAGGATGGTGGTGTGTAGGATGACTGTGATGGTCTGTAAGACGAAGAGGTCAAAGATAGAGATAGAGAAGAAAACCAAGTGGTGGAAGCTGAAAAAGTAGGAATGTTGTGAGGAATTTAGACAGAAGTTGAGGCAGGCTCTGGTGGTCAGGTAGTGCTGCCAGATGACTGGGAAACTACAGCAGAAGTGATCAGGGAGACAGGGAGAAAGATGCTGGGTGTGTCATCTGGTAGGAGGAAAGAAGATAAGGAGACTTGGTGGTGGAATGAGGAAGTTCAGGATAGTATCCAGAGGAAGAGGTTAGCCAAGAAGAAGTGGGTCATGGACAGGACTGAAGAGAATAGACAGGAATACAAGGAGTTACAGTGCAGAGTGAAGAGGGAGGTGTCTAAGGCCAAGCAGAAGGCATATGACGAGTTGTACACTAGGTTAGACACTAGAGAAGGGCAGAAGGACTTGTACAGGTTAGCTAGGCAGAGGGATCGAGATGGGAAGGATGTGCAGCAAGTTAGAGTTGTTAAGGATAGAGAGGGAAGGGTGCTCACAAGTGAGGAGAGTGTACAGAGGAGATGGAAGGAATACTTTGAGGAGCTGATGAATGAGGAAAATGAGAGGAAAAAAAAAAAGAGTAGAAGGAGTGAACTCTGTGGAACAGAAAGTAGATAAGATTAGAAAGGATGAAGTCAGGAAGGCTTTGAAGAGGATGAAAAGTGGGAAGGCAGTTGGTCCTGATGACATCCCGGTGGAGGTCTGGAAGTGTCTGGGAGAAGCAGCAGTGGAATTTTTAGCTAGTTTGTTCAACAGGGTTTTAGAGAGTAAGACGATGCCTGAGGAATGGAGAAGAAGTGTGTTAGTGCCGATCTTTAAGAATAAGGGTGATGTGCAGAGTTGCAGCAACTATAGGGGGATAAAGTTGATGAGCCATACAATGAAGCTATGGGAAAGAGTCGTGGAAGCTAGGTTAAGGAAGGTAGTGGAAATTTGTGAGCAGCAGTATGGCTTCATGCCCAGAAAGAGCACAACAGATGCAATTTGTGCTCTGAGAATTTTGATGGAGAAGTATAGGGATGGTCAGAGGGAGTTGCACTGTGTGTTTGTAGACTTGGAGAAAGCGTATGACAGGGTGCCAAGAGAAGAGCTGTGGTACTGTATGAGGAAGTCAGGAGTAGCAGAGAAGTATGTCAGAGTGGTGCAGGACATGTATGAGAGGAGCAGGACAGTGGTGAGGTGTGCTGTAGGTCAGACAGAGGAGTTCAATGTGGAGGTGGGACTGCATCAGGGATCGGCTCTGAGCCCCTTCCTGTTTGCTATGGTGATGGACCAGTTGTCAGAGGAGGTCAGACAGGAGTCTCCATGGACAATGATGTTTGCAGATGACATTGTGATCTGTAGTGAGAGCAGGGAGCAGGTGGAGGAAAACCTGGAGAGGTGGAGGTTTGCGCTGGAGAGAAGAGGAATGAAAGTCAGTCGTAGTAAGACTGAGTACATGTGTGTGAATGAAAGGGAGGGAAGTGGAACAGTAAGGTTACAGGGTGAAGAGGTGAAGAAGGTACAGGAGTTTAAGTACTTGGGGTCAACAGTCCAGAGTAATGGAGAGTGTGGGAAAGAGGTAAAGAAACGAGTGCAGGCAGGCTGGAATGGGTGGAGAAAGGTGTCGGGAGTTCTGTGTGATAGGAAAATATCAGCAAGAATCAAGGGGAAGGTGTACAGGACAGTGGTGAGACCGGCCATGCTGTATGGTTTAGAGACAGTGTCACTGAGGAAGAGACAGGAGTCAGAGCTAGAGGTAGCAGAGCTGAAGATGTTGAGGTTCTCTTTGGGAGTGACAAGATTGGACAGGATTAGGAACGAGTACATCAGAGGGACAGCTCATTTTGGACGTTTGGGGGACAAAGTTAGGGAGGCCAGATTAAGATGGTTTGGACATGTTCAGAAGAGGGAGAGTGAGTATATTGGTAGGAGAATGTTGGACATGGAGCTGCCAGGCAGGAGGCAAAGAGTAAGGCCAAAGAGGAGGTATATGGATGGAATTAATGAGGATATGAAGCTAGTGGGTGCAAGTGTTGAGGATGCAGAAGATAGGGATAGATGGAGAGAGATGATTCGCTGTGGCGACCCCTGAAGGGAAAAGCCGAAAGAAAAAGAAGAGTATCGTTATAATCACCGTTCCATCACAAGGGCACTAATTGAAATCTTTTCCTTCTCTGAAGATAGCAAGGTGCTTGTATTAACTAACATTCATTTGAAAACAGAAAAACAGAGATATTATATTATTGTTGTAAGACTACACTATATTGCCAAAAGTTTTGGGACATCTGCCTTTACATGCACATGAATCTAATACGGAGTTGGCCCGACCTTTGCAGCTATAACAGCTCCAACTCTTCAGGGAAGGCTTTCCACAAGGTTTAGGAGTGTGTTCATGGGAATTTTTGACCGTTCCTCTAGAAGCGCATTTGTGAGGTCAGGCACTGATGTTGGACGAGAAGGCCTGGCTCGCAGTCTCCGCTCTAATTCATCCCAAAGGTGTTCTATGGGGTTGAGGTCAGGACTCTGTGTAGGCCAGTCAAGTTCCTCCACACCAAACTCACTCATCCATGTCTTTATGGACCTTGCTTTGTGCACTGGTGTGCAGTCATGTTGGAACAGGAAGGGGTCATCCCCAAACTGTTCCCAGAAAATTAATCAATTTTGAACTGTTATTCCATTCAAATTCAATTATAAATGTTGCAAATATACAGTAGTTATGATTATGGTAGATACATTGAATTACCATGGAACACTGTGTCTGACGTTCAACCTGCTATGTCTGACATTTTGACAGAATTTATAGCCCATTTTGATCAGATTTTTGTGACCGATGCTGCTGTTCTCTCAAGGAGCTGAGCAAAGCCTAGAGAACTTTATGACATATCATGCTGCAATGAGACTGTGCTACTAAAAAGTAACTAATGTGGTGTCCACTCTCAAGTTGTCAAGATCCTGAATTATGAAAGTCCAGCTTCATCCAGGAGCAGGAGACTCCTTTTGAACACGGCAACCATCTTAAAAAGCCGAGAGCTTCCACTGTTTGTGTTTGCCACAGAGTCAGGGAAACTATTCTGTGGTCAGTGCAGCTATTTGGAAAATTTTAAATACATGAGGGCAGGGATTTGAAAACTGATGTGTATGTGTATCAGTGTGCATGTGTGTGTGTCTAAGAAACAGTTAGTTTGTAACAAATGTGGTCAAGTGAAAACATATAGCACACTTGGGCAATACGCTTGTGAGAGCATTTTTGGATAATAGGATGGTATCTAAATGTGTGTGTGTGTGTGTGTGTGTGTGTGTGTGGGAGAGTGTGTGGTGTATTCCTTGACTGACATGCCACATGGCTCCAGAGAAGGTAAACAGAGTCTCCACAACAACAATTAGGCTTTAAATATAGAGTATTTAACACACACACAAAATTAGGCTTTAAATATAGACTGGTGCTTACACACATACACACTCCGTTGGACTTTATATATAACAGCGGGCATGTGTGTGCACACTGACGGAGACAGAATCCTGCTGAGTAATAGTTGGCTGGTTTGGCTTTGGTAGAGATTTCAGGTCCACTAAGAAAGCAGTGCTAAAGATCTCACACACAAACACACTCCCACGCACATACACACACACTCTCTCTCACACACATTGTGAACACTCAATGAAACACAACTAAGTTGCTGAATAAGCAGCACGAATCTTATTCCCTTTCTCTTTACCTCACACACACACGGTAAACAGAAACAGACTAGAGACTAAGTCACTAAGAGACAGGTCCTTGGACACATTTTAGTGTTTTCCCCGCTCAAGTCAACTAATCAGCTAATTAACCGAGTAGAAGTGGATGTTAGAGCAGGGAAAACACTAAGGTGGTTTTCACACTGGGCTCATTTGCTGCGATCTGAATCCGAGTGTGATTCCTAGCTGTTATGCTCAGTATGGTGCTTCATCTCTTCTTCGTCCCACAGCGCTCCACTGCCACTCATGGTACGTCTTGTTGTGGATGGGCAGGCTACTTTACTTCCTGAGCAAGTGCAGACCCGAGTACGTGTTGCGTTCACATTCAGTTCCAGTATTCACAATGGATTAATGTGGATTTAACTCTTGCAGCTCATGGTAACGATTGCAAAGTCTGGGTTTCTTCTGTGTTATTTAATATATATATATATATATATATATATATATATATATATATATATATATATATATATATATATATATATATATATATATATATATATATTATATATATATATATATAAAAAAATACATTTCCATATACAATATACATTGACCTAATATTGTGTTGGGCCCCCTTTTGCTGCCAAAACAGCCCTGACCCGTCATGCACTGTGTATTCTGACACCTTTCTATCAGAACCAGCATTAACTTCTTCAGCAATTTGAGCAACAGTAGCTCGTCTGTTGGATCTGCCCACACGGGCCAGCCTTCGCTCCCCACGTGCATCAGTGAGCCTCGGCCGCCCATGACGCCGGTTCACCACTGTTCCTTCCTTGGACCACTTTTGATAGATACTGACCACTGCAGACCGGGAACACCCCACAAGAGCTGCAGTTTTGGAGATGTTCTGATCCGGTTGTCTAGCCATCACAATTTGTCCCATCGTCAAACTCGCTCAAATCCTTACGCTTGCCCATTTTTCCTGCTTCTAACACAGACTTTGAGGACAAAATGTTCACTTGCTGCCTAATATATCCCACCCAATACTAATAATCAGTGTTTTTCCGTTCACCTCTCAATGCTCAGAATGTTATAGCTGATCGGTGCTTCATAATGGTACTCCTGCCTCCTGTTGCTCTATACAGAATGACCAAGACATGATCGGATCAATGGTAAAATGGTTTCACCTGATGGGTTAATTAGTGTGCACAGATGACAAAGTCTGAATCAGGAACATTTACCTACATGGAAACGAACAAACCTGACCAAAAAAACCCTTCAATCCACCACAAAAGCTACCATCACCATGCTTCAGTGTGAGGAAGGTGATACACGGCCACTCAGACGGCTGACGCGATGGACATCGCTCGGACTTCAGGTGGCATCTCGAAGAAGAGCTGGATCTTGCAGTCCCTTTAAGTTCGAAACCCAGTAGTCCTTGTCCACTGAAGAAAAAGTGGAGTCAGGTGACGCATCAACTATTGGACGCTTAATGAGCTCACTGTGAAAGATGCTTACCCAGTCACTTCTAAAGAGTGTGTAGGCTGATCAAAGTTTATAAACAGGACTGTTGCAAAACTGCCTTTGGCATAAATTATAGGTCGTATCTGTACACAAGAATGGCTTTGGGGCTGTGGCTTTGGGGCTATTCAGTGTGTGCATGCGGTGCAAAATCTTTACCGTGACTTTTACCTTGATGATGTAATCACTGCAAGACACAGATGGACCGAGATTGTTTTTCCTGCTGCCAGACATACGGGGGAAATGAGTGGAGGTCACGGTTCGGAACAAAACCTTATATGAAATCCACTTGTCATGTGAACCCTCTATCTAAACCAGCCCCACACACCCCTTGCTGCAAAGGCAGTTTACATAGATAAACATCAGCCAAAAGCGACATTATTTACTCTATTTAAGCAGTTTGCTTTCTGCCATAGACAGCAATCAAACCGAACGAATTTATGAATCAATCTGAACAAATAATTAAACTGTACAATTTCTTTTCTAAACCAGACATGTTCACAGACAGCCTTTTGAGCAGCCATTTAAACCTTCTCAATGAAAAGCAGCATCTGTGCATGTGTACGTCTTTTTGTGTGTGAGTGACCAATTTTCTTCAGTTTTCATGCTGCCAGCAAGGCTGTGGTTTAGATATACACATGTACAAATGATTTGTATGTATATGCTTTTGTATGTGTGTGTGTGTGTGTCTGTGTGTGTGGGGTGGGGGCATTGGTTGGTGGAGGAGGTTGGTGAAGGGTGGGGTGGGGGGTTTCTGGTAATTGTGCTGCTCCAGAAAGGGGTGGTATTAAGAATAAGTGTGTGTATGTGTGTGTGTATGAGTCCGAGAGAGACAGAGAGCGAGAGAGAGAGGTGGGATGTCAAACTGTTCATTGTACAACTGCAGCTATACAACATTTTTTCTTAACATGACTGGGGTCAGAAAAGCTGTGCATTGGCTAGTCTTTATGGCACCCTGGTGACCACTCTAACACCCACACACAGTCACACACACAATCCAGTGCTGAGTCTTGCCTCTAAGGCCTCATCCTACATGCACTTACCCCCCAAACACACACACACACACACACACACACACACACACACACAACCATGCACACATTTTCAGCGAAGGCTTCCTCTAAACTTACAAAAATAAGCAAATACCCACACAGATATAGTATCACACTCGTCTCTGCTCTGGCTCACACACGTACACATTCTTAGCTGGACTCTCTCCAACAATGCCACAATGACATGCTACAGGACCAGGGACAATGTGTGCAGGCATGCCGAAAGGGGAAAAAAAACAAAACAAAAAAACATCCACCACACACAGCCCAAATGTATAGAAAATGGTGTGTTCCTTTACACCACACAGAATGAGTCCTGTAGCACACATAAGCATGATCAAAAGCAATACAGAAATTTCCAGAAATTTCATGAACATACAGATGCAGATGATTCCAAAAGCAGACATTAATCACAAACACATACATTTCTTTGGACCAGTGTGACTTTTTATGCATGCTGAAAGCTCCGGAGGAACTGATGGATGAATCCCTTCGGTAGTGATCAGTTTGGGTGGAGATTAGTAAAGGGAACTTATGTGTTTTACTAAACAAATACAATAATGGCAGAACACAGATCACAGAAGGTTATAAACTATTACACTTAAAAGGCTTGAAGCTGGAATGCTTAGGGCTGGGGTTAGGCTTTTCTAACCGTACATATATGCAAGGTAACTGCCACATTGTGTTTGTGATTGTGTATAATTGTGATGCCATGGGCGGGGCTTGCATCCTATACATGAGTGGATAGAATTTACTATTACACTTTCCAGTTCCTCCAGGAGGTGTGTGTGTGTGTGTGTGTGTGTGTGTTGCAGCCAAAACTGCTGGATTTTGCTGTGGCTTTTTTTCTAAATTTGTGATGAAACTTAGTGTTGTTTTTGGCTGATTTTCTTCGAACCACTACACGAGATCTAGAGTAAATTCGTCTAAATACAAAAACATCATATCATAAGACGTTAATAGATTTAAATAGAAAGAGCTCGTCCTGTATTTAGCATATCCACATTGCTGCACATGTGACAAATCAGCCCCAGAAGAGTCATGAAATATCACCAGGTGACAGGAAGACCTGGCAGACAGAGATGCTTTGACTCTGACCTGCCCTCCAGCACAGATCACTTTTAATCCTCTAGGTCAGGGGTGTTCGTCTTATCCGGAAAGGGCCGGTGTGGGTTCAGGATTTCATTCCAACGAAATAGAAGCCACATCTGTTCGTCTAATTAAAGCCAAGTTCAACTGATTAAACAAACGGGTGGAATCAGATGTGGTTCCTGCTGGATTAGAATGAAAACCTGCACCCACACCAGCCTGTTGCAGGGTTATATGCAGTGGGAGGAGCCAAGCAAGGATGAAGGAGTGAAGAAGACTTGGTGAGGTGAACTAATGAGGTGGTTAACTGGATCAGAAACACAGGGTCTGTAGTAGTGTGGGTCAGAGGGGTATATATGGGGTAAACAACGGTCAGGAGGAGCTTTAAGGGGTTCTTAGAATGGGGCTAAGAGAGAGAGAGAGACTTAACTGTTCAATGAACCCCTGAAATTGCACAAATATATACACTATGTTCATGTTCCCACAAAGTTGGGAGCATGAAATTGTCCAAAATGTCTTGGTATGCTGAAGCATTAAGAGTTCCTTTCACTGGAACTAAGGGGCTGAGCCCAACCCCTGAATTCAATGATGTGGAGAGGTGTCCCAAAACTTTTGGCAATATAAGTGTATTACCCGATTTGTTTTGTGTATGCACAACATACATGAATGTTTAGTAACCTCTTTATCATGGTCATGGGGGATCCTGAGCATATCCTGGGAAGCCTAGCACAATACTGGACTGAATGGGACTGGTATATACCCTGAATGGGACTGGAAACCAATCCACCTATCAGTATGTTATATAGAGAAGATGCAAAGACACTCAGCAAGGACGGTAACCTGATCTCAAGATCATACCCGAGACCCTGAAGCTGTGAGGTGGCATCTGTACCTTCTGCACCACTGCAAACGTCCGATAAATTCAAAGGAGTGAAAATAAATTTTGTTGAATTACAATAACTAGGACTACAGATGAAACCATCCCACTATCCATTTGAGCACTCATAACTTTTCATCCAAGCTGTTTGACTTCTTATGAATTAGCATCAGCATGAGACTGACGGTAGACAATGATGTTGCTCTGAGGCTGTGCAAGAAATGAGGAAAAATGAGATGTAGAGTAGAAGTGAGAGAAGCTGACAGGCAAGAGATACAGAAACATTCACCATCCACACAATCCACAATCCCACTGAGTCTTACGTCTGCAAGGAAATGAGCGTTGCACAGATTTACACCCCTCTATTCTTCTCCCAATTACCCCAGAGACAAAGAGAGAACACAGTGAGAGAAACAGAAAATGAGAGAAAGAGAAAAAGAAAAAAAGACAATGACAGGAGGAAGTGATGAGAGAGAGAGAGAGAGAGAGATAGAAACAGATAAGGAGAAAGAAAGAGAGGCAAAAAGCAAGGACACAACATGAGGTAAATAGACGAAAACAAAAGAGGGGAATGCGTCTGTGAAGTAGCAGGCAGGAGAAAGGAGGAGGAAGTGCTGAATGGAAAGAGCAGCGGTGTGTAAGCGGTATGTGTGTGAGAGAGAGAACGCTCAGGCCTTCCCACACACAGCAGCCCGGCCGCCCTGCTGAGCCCAGCCAAGGGGAAACGCTCAACTCCCGGGAGCCATGGGGTCAAGGCTGGGTATGGCTGGGGGGAGCAGGGTTATGTGCAGTGGGAGGAGCCAAGCAAGGATGAAGGAGTGAGGAAGACTTGATGAGGTGAAGTAATGAGGTGGTTATCTGGGTCAGAAACATGGGGCCATGGTCTGTTGCACTGTGGGTCAGAGGGGTATATATGGGGTAAACAATGGTCAGGAGGAGCTTTAAGCGGTTCTGAGAACAAGAAATAGGGCTGAGAGAAAGAGAGCGCGTACAACAGGGTGAGGGTGATGGAGAGAAGGGCTGAACAGTGTAGCTTTGACATTGGGGGTAGTCTCAGACCTGGGGACACTTTTATGTCTACAGAAGTGCGTGAGAAGGGTCAACAGAGTTTAGTGTGCCAAGGGTTCTGGCGCCTGTGTGCATGCATGTGTGTATACATAATGTGTTTACCGGCATTCATTGTGTGCCTGAATTACTGTACTTCCTGTTCGAGAAAGGCAACATCTCAGCACCTCAGACTGAGATAGCAGAAAAAACAGGCATGCCAAGATTACAGGGAATTAGGACATTTGTCTTAAGCTGGAAGTGCCGCTTTTTTGTTTTGCTTGAGTCATACGTACCTCACGTAAACAGACATGCACTTTATTCATTTGTTAAAACGATCTGTACTCACTCATTTCTTTCTTTTTTCCCCTCGGAAAACCAGTGAAACACATCTACGGGATAATTACAGACAATACAGAGAGACAAAAGAGAGAGACTACAGGCTTCCCTGAGCTGAAATACACTGATCAGTCATAATATTAAAAAAAAAAAACTGCCTAATATTACGTAGGTCCATCCGAATGATGTCGAACCTCTCCAGCAGTCATCCATGTTAAAAATAATAATAGCCTTTATTTTTAAAATTAAAAATGAATAGTCACTATATTTCATTAGAAACTAGTCTTTAATACCACTGTTTTTGTCTCCATGTTATCTGACTTGGGCTTATCTTAAAAACCCGATTTAAGAAACTGGTTAAATCAAGCAAACGCCTCACCTTCTACTACATTCTTAATCTCTTTTTAGGTTTATGATGAAAACGATAATCATCAGCATCATCCATATCGTCAGTCTTATTTCCATTCCATTGTCTACCGCTTATCCGATCTATCATCGGATCACGGGGAGCCTGTGCCCATCTCAGGCTTCATTGGGCATCAAGGCAGGATACACCCTGGACGGAGTGCCAACCCATCGCAGGGCACACACACACTCTTTCATTCACTCACGCAAACACACACTACGGGCAATTTAGAGACTCCAATCAGCCTAGAAGCATGTCTTTGGACTGTGGGAGGAAACTGGAGCACCCGGAGGAAACCCACCAAGCACGGAGAGAACATGCAAACTCCACACACACAGTGAGCGGGAGCGAGACTCAAACTCAGGACGCTGGAGGTGTGAGGCGAACGTGCTAAGCCACCGTGCCGCCCGGTCTTATTTCCTGAGGTAAATATCAGACAGTAAAAACACAAACACACTAACAGCAGCCATTTTATTCAGTGGAAGGATGGGGTTAATTGTGATTTCTCGGTATTTAAAGAAACAAATACATTGCTTCTGTATCCAAGTAACATTCAAAACAATTGCCCCAGGAGTGAGCCCAAAAACAAACTAAGCTAAAATGTCAAAGAAATACTCTCTCATAGAAATACCCTGTAAATCCCTTTCACACCACAGTCCCTCCGTTGCTGGCGACTGTCCCGTACCCACATATTATTTGGTGTAGTAAAGCCAGCAATAGCTGCAAAAAACAGCAAAACCTAGCCATCTGGCCTTTTCCTCCCTTTTTGTCCTAATCATGTACAGCTCACACGCTGCTTTCTGACCTCCAGAGAAAATTATGAAGCAGGCTCAGGCTATAAATGCAATCATTGTGATTGATTTTGTCAAAATGATATATTTGTGACGCATGCAAATCATGCAAAATTGATATTGATGTACGCATGAGGAGGGGTTCGAAGGGACAGGCGCATTCATATTAAAGACAGATACAACCGACAACTTATAAAAGTGAACTGATCTGTTCGGACCTGAACACAAAAAAAGAAATCTGAATTGTGCCAAGAAGCTTGTAATGTGAATGCACATAGCCAAACAAAGCAACAAAAACATTTAGTTAAAATCCGGCTTACTTAGGTAAAGTAGCAGCTCTGGAGGAAAGTGTTAGCTCAGTGGTTAACGTGTTGGCCTGCTGATTGGAAGGTTGTTCAAATTCCACCAACTTGTAAAGTTGCCACTCTTAAAAATACACGAGACCATTGTGGATAGTATCAATTAAAAACCATGAACATAGCTTTGCAATGCAGTTGATATGAACAGCTTTGCTACAGTGGCTTAGTGCTTTGATAGCTTTAGAACTGCAATTACCACAAACAGTTTTGGACTCCATCAGGGAACAGATGAGAACTTCAACATAGACTTCCTGTTAAAACTAGAATGAATTTTCTGGTTGCCTGGTTATATTTGTCCATATAGTACACAAGTGTAGACGGGAACTATTGAAGGTGTCACTCAGATGGGGATGGGCTCCCTTTCGAGTTTCCTCTCAAGGTTATTTCCTCATAGAATCTCAGGGAGTTTTTGTTTTTTTTTTTGCCATTTCCTCTGGCTTGCTTGTTAGAGATACATTTAAAATGCATATCCTGAATTTCTATATTTCTTTAAAGCTGTTTTGTGCTACACAAATTGAAATGAAATGTTGTGTTTGCCAGAATTTAGTTGCAGTGGCATCTGAAGGGTAATAAACAATAATACACAATAGCAGTGATCGCGTGATACACCGATCAGGCATGACATTCTGAGCAGTGAGAGGTGAAGTGAATAAGACTGATGATCTCCTCATCATGGCACCTGTTAGTGGGTGGGATATATTAGGCAGCAAGTGAACATTTTGTCCTCAAAGTTGATGTGTTAGAAGCAGGAAAAATGGGCAAGCGTAAGGATTTGAGCGAGTTTGACAAAGGGCCAAATTGTGATGGCTAGACCACTGGATCAGAACATCTCCAAAATTGCAGCTCTTGTGGGGTGTTCCCGGTCTGCAGTGGTCAGTATCTATCAAAAGTGGTCCAAGGAAGGAACAGTGGTGACCCGGCGACATGGTCATGGGCGGCCAAGGCTCACTGATGCACGTGGGGAGCGAAGGCTGGCCCGTGTGGGCCGATCCAACAGACGAGCTACTGTTGCTCAAATTGCTGAAGAAGTTAATGCTGGTTCTGATAGAAAGGTGTCAGAATACACAGCGCATCAAAGTTTGTTGTGTATGGGGCTGCATAGCCGCAGACCAATCAGGGGGCCCAGGTGGTCACAATTTTATGCCTGGTCGGTGTATGCACGTTTAATCTGATGAATTTGCATCAATAAGAAACGAATGTGACAAAAGTATCCTTTAAGGTCTGCTGCCAACATCCTGGTACCAGATACCACAACACACATTAAGGCATCTAGTGGAGTCCATCTATCTCGGTGGGTTAGAGCCTTTTTGACAGTAAAATGGGGACCAACACAACATTAGGGAGGTGGTCATAATGTTATGCCTGATTGGTGTATATATAACGGCAAGAAACGAAGGTCAATACGAAACCGCTGTAAGCTGTGCAGTTAAGCTGAGCCGCTCGTTCCGTTCAGATTATCATGACGAGGATGGGATATAAACCCTGATGAGTGACTTCATGCATGTTGGTTGATCTGTAGCTCCTTGTTGTAAGCAGCTACAGAAAGCCAGTGGAGTAAGATGAAGAGAAGTATGACACTTGTTTAGGCTGGTTGTGGTTTACCAGTTCAAACTGGTTTCAACTAGGGTTACAGAGAATTCCAGTTATGAGATGATGTGTGCATACGCAATGTGATCAGACACAAAGCAAGAAGTGGTCTTTCAGGGCTTGCTAGTTATCAGTTATTAATCAATGTTTCCTGCTAGACATTGAAATTGACACAGTCTACAGAATAGCAGCTTTATTTTCTGACTTTGTATGCACTTTCTAAGCCATATAGAATTTATAATGACACGCTGTAACATTTTCAAAAAGATCCATTAGCAATGTGTGCACTTAACAGATTGCCGCTGGGCTAAAATATTTCCCACAAGACAAACACGATGCCTGGGACTGTGCCTGTCTTTCTGGCTGCGCGAGTGTTTTATGTGTTCTGATACATGTGTTAGAAATCAAGAACACACATTCAGACAGAGAGGACCCTTGACAGCGGAGAGGATAATGTCTCTTTGTCTCTAATAAGATCTTGGATGATTTTCAGCTTCAGTCTTGGATGATGTTTTTTTGTATAAAGCACAAGTGTTTAGTTTAATGAGGCACACCTTCCATCATTTCCAGCAGAATCTGGGGCTGTACATGAGCTGAAAATATTCATGAACTAAACACACTATACTCCAGGGTTACTGATATTACACAAGAGATCTGGATCGAATTTCGTTACGAAACTGACTGCAATTTAGATGATGATGATGACGATGAGAAAAAACTATGCTGTTGAAAGAGGAATATTGAGGGAAAACATGCTCTTTTCCATGCAGACGGTAGTCTAAACATACATAATTAGTCCTTAATTAGTCCCCTGTCGAATTTGGTATTTAACCTATCGCTCTGGGGTTGCGTCACACTTGACAAGGTTTGGATAAGTTTGCATCACTCCATAATAAACACATACCAGCACACTTACTGTAACGACACGGCACATATGGGGAGATTAGGACAAGCGTCCAAGTCCTATCCTTCATTGTGTAAGAGTCACACTGAGGCTATGCTATAAAGCTTTTGTGGTTGCTTTTGCCCAATCCGAACGTTTAGATAATGACAGGCACTCTCTAGGAGAGACTTGAAAAGACCGAGCAGGCTCCGATTTCGGATTTGCACACAAAGATCTGGTTTACATCGAAATTTATAAACCTGATCATTACCGACTCGATGCATAAAGAACTATCAATTTCTGAATATTATGTACAACACAGAGTAGAGATTATTGTAATTTCCCATAAGCATGGGTAGGCATCGGTGCTGCACGGGAAAATTTACGTTCATGTGGTGGCCTGAGAAAATGGTGAAATTTTAACATATCCATTATATAAAGTTTCAGCCCTCTAGACTTCCCACAACTGAATTTTTTTTTTTTCATATCTTTATCACAAGTAAACTGAAAAAGAAGAAAACTGCTACTACTCTACTGAAAGACACCAACAGATATAGAACTACTTGCAGGCAATATGTAATAATAAAATATAATACATAATTACTATGATAATAACAAGGATCTGTTTCAGGCCCAATGCATTATTCGCCACCTCTGGGTGCAATTATTCATATAATCACTGTATTTGCATCCACTGTTATTGACACACAGTATGTTTCAGCGAACCAGTATAAATACAATAAATATATCCATTCATTGTCTACCGCTTCTCCGATCTATTCTCAAGTCACGGGGAGCCTGTGCCTATCTCAGGTGTCATTGGGCATCAAGGCAGGACACACCCTGGACGGAGTGCCAACCCATCGCAGGGCACACACACACTCATTCACACACTACGGACAATTTAGAGATGCCAATCAGCCTACAATGCATGTTTTTGGACCGGGGGAGGAAACCAGAGTACCCGGAGGAAACCCCCAAGGCACGGGGAGAACATGCAAACTCCACACACACATGGCGGAGGCAGGAATCGAACCCCCAACCCTGGAGGTGTGAGGCAAACGTGCTAGCCACCGTGCCCCCCTATTTGAGCTCATGTAGATACTATTAGTAAAATAGCCTTCTTTCATCTCAGAATTATTCCTAAGATAAAAAAAAAAAAAATTGAAGTGTACTACGTGATGCAGAAAACCTCTTTTGTAATGCTTTCTGTTTGGAAGTTCCAGCAGTTTGCATAAAACAAAAAATCCTAATTAGAACCAGAAGTTATGAACCACAACACACTTATCATGGTACGCACTGCATTGGCTCATTGATTATAAGATACTGCTATTGAAGCACAGAATGATGTCGCAGCACAGTACCTGAGCCAACCTTTGGTCTTTTATGATCTACCACGCCTACTTTGATCAAAAGGTGCAGGTTCTTTGTTGGTACCTAGAATACTGAAGGCTCCAGCAGGGGGTAGAGTGTTCTCTGCAGTTATAGAACAGCCTTCCAGTAAGTGATTGGGATTCGTATATAATTTCAGTCTTTATGTATAAGCTGAGCATTTGTTTAGTCAAGCCTTTTGTTAATAAGCTCGTTATAAGGTCTTAGATTTAAAAACAATCCATCGGTCAGGTTGGTTGACACTAGAATAGCTGACTGCGGTATGTTCAATCATGCTGTTTAGCGTCACCCAAAAGAGGATGGGTTCCCTCTCGAGTCTGGTTCCTCTCTAGGTTTCTTCCTCGTGTCCATCAACATCGTCTGTCTCTCTAGTCTTATCAGTTGAGGTTAATAACAGTAAGGGATGAATAGGAGCCTCATCACCTCTTCCCTTGACTGATCATTGTCCTCCATTATCAGTGCTAAAATAGTCATAATCAATTTCCCTTTTTGTGATTAGCACTCAGTTAGCATTAAAACTTTGTACGCTATCAGTGCTACAATGTAAGCAATTGGACATGTGCATGCTTTCCCTTTTTTGCTTCCAAATCTGTGAGCTTTATAAACGAGGTTAAGGGCATCTAGTCTCATTTCTGGCACTGTACTGCTTTGCCTTCATTTTGCATGCTACTGTTAGCTTGAAGAGAAAAATGGTTGCCCAGAAAAAGGTCAACATAATGTTTTTCTTTCTTTCTTTTTATTTCTTTCAAATATCAGACCCTTGCTATGTGGAGAACTTATTATGTGCACTTATTTCTTTTCTATAAACAAAACCTGAGAGCTGTTAAAGCTTAAAAGGATACTTTTGATAGATACTGACCACTGCAGACCGGGAACACCCCACAAGAGCTGCAGTTTTGGAGATGCCCTGATCCAGTCGTCTAGCCATCACAATTTGTCCCTTCGTCAAACTCGTTTAAATCCTTACGCTTGCTCATTTTTGACAAGGGCCAAATTGTGAGGTGAGAGGTGACTGGATCAGAGCATCTCCAAAACTGCAGCTCTTGTGGGGTGTTCCTGGTCTGCAGTGGTCAGTATCTGTCAAAAGTATCCTTTAAGTCATGTAAGTATCCTTTAAGTGGAGGCCCCACCTTGCCACTTACAGGACTTGGATCTTGCTGCCAGATACCACAGCACACCTTCAGGGATCTAGTGGAGTCCATGCCTCGACGGGTCAGGGCCGTTTTGGCAGGAAAATTGGGACTGACAATATTAGGCAAGTGGTCATAATGTTATGCCTGATTGGTTATTTATATTTTTATATATATATATATATATATATATATATATATATATATATATTAGTCATTGGCATCTAATTGTATATTAACATTACAATTTTCAATTTTTATATTAAAAATTCAGAAAAATAGTTGTTTTTTTTTTACTAAAATGGATAATTAATTTATTTTGTGAAATAACTTGGAAAATGTAAAACCTATGAGCGACTATGAGTGAAGAAAACCTGCCAAAATGTAATGTAATTGAATTGTGTTGTTGTAAAGGCATTGTTTGACAGTTAAAGCAGGTCCTTGTGGACTTGTAGAGTGGGTCTACGGATATATCATGGCCTGGTTGTAATCAGCGATGACCTTAAAGAAACGTTAAAGTGTGTGTTTCCTAACCACACAAGTGCTGCACTTTCCCCTTCCAAATACACACACACACACACACACACACACACACACACACAAGGTGGGGTTTCCTAAACCCTAAACTTGCAGCACACCATGCTGTCGCCACCATAACAAACACACCAGGCATCATCACTGCACAATGTCCACAATAAATAATGCTGCTGCAGTGTGAGGTAATGTTGGGGTCCTGAGCTGCTGACACTTCGAGCATGCCTTTATTTTACACAACGATTTTGATGGCAAGAGGATTTGGTACAGCTCAACATATGCAGCAGTAAACAAGAATATCCAAATGAATCCTGAACAACTAAAGTGTGCTTGTTACCAAAGTCTGATCACATTGAAAACAAACGGGAATGGACAATCAGGTTTTTGGGTGTGCTGGACAACAACAACAGATATTTCTTTATCTTCTATATATCTCATATGAAACCACTTCAGTAAAAATATGGAAGGTATTTGCTGTTTTGTGCTGCTCTGAACTTTTACCTTAGTATTGCTGTCGTGCATGTCTACCAAGCATGAACGATATTTTTACACATTGTTTGCAAATGTATAGAGATGTCATCACCATAATAGATGGCATGTTGGTGCACTGGCTAGTGTCTCACAACTCTAAGATCCTGAGCTCTGGTTACTGAATGCGTGGATTTTTGCAATTTTTCCCTGTTAGTCTGTTAATGTGGGTTTCTTCTGGGTTCTCTGGTTTCCCTCAACCTGCCGAAAAAGTGGACTGGCTACATTACGGAAATTAAGTGCCCTGGTGTGATAGACTGGCATCCAGAGCAGTATCCAGTATCCATCTCTACCCTGCACAGGATAAAGCAACTGAAGATGAAGGGATGAAATAACTTCGTTTTCATTCCAAAAGGAAAAATTTTGAAAGACTGTTGCTAATATGAGACCATTCCCCATAGTAACACAAGAGGTCAATAGATATGTTTTCAAAGGAAATTATTTACTATTGCAAACATGTCTCCTGAACCTAACCCCCCAAAAAAACAAACCAAACAAACCCCTGAACATCTTTTAATCGTGCAACAACAGCGCTCTCTACTGTTAAACGATTCATGTTACAGACTATCCCTATCCCTCAGCCCTGACCTCAACCCCATTGATCACCTGTGGGATGAACTGAAACACTGACCGCACGCCAGACCTCTTTGCTGGCATTATCAACCGACCTCATTAATTCTTTTGTTAATGGTGAATGGCCACAAATCCTCACAACCACACTCCAAAATCTAGTTCTAGGAGAGTGGAGTCTGTAACAGCAGCAAAGGGAGACTAAATCTTGTAACAGGATATTCCACCAGCACATATGGGTGTGACTGGTCAGGGGTCCACTTTTGTCAATAGTGTATATAAAACTCTTCATTTCTTTCAGAAACCTCACAGACCCCAGTAACTAGAATGGACACACTGAACCACAATGCATTTTTAACAATTTTTCCTCACTATGTATCTACACTATATTGCCAAAGGTTTTGGGACACCCCTCCAAGTCATTGGATTCAGGTGTTCCAATCACTTCCATGGCCACAGGTGTATAAAATCAAGCACCTACGCATGCAGACTGCTTCTACAAACATTTGTGAAAGAATGGGTCGCTCTCAGGAGCTCAAGTGAATTCAAGTGTGGTACCGTGATAGGTGCCCACCCGCGCAATAAGTCCATTCGTGAAATTTCCTCACCACTAAATATTCCATGGTCAACTGTTACTGGTATTGTAACAAAGTGGAAGCAATTGGGAACAACAACTCAGCTACGAAGTGGTAGGGGTCAGAGCGGGGTCAGCGCATGCTGAGGTGCACAGAAGTCGCCAACTTCGGAATTTCAGTTTGGGGATGACCCCTTCCTGTTCCAACATGACTGCACACCAGTGCACAAAACAAGGTCCATAAAGACATGGATGAGCGAGTTTGGTGTGGAGGAACTTGACTGGCCTGCACAGAGTCCTGACCTCAACCCCATAGAACACCTTTGGGATGAATTAGAGCGGAGACTGCGAGCCAGGCCTTCTTGTCCAACATCTCATCCAACATACCTCACAAATGCGCTTCTAGAGAAATGGTCAAAAATTCCCATAAACACACTCCTAAACCTTGTGGAAAGCCTTCCCAGAAGAGTTGAAGCTGTTATAGCTGCAAAGGGCGGGACAACTCCATATTACATTCATGTGCATGTAAAGGCAGACGTCCCAAAATGTTTAGCAATGTAGTGTATATTTTCTGTATTAAGAACCATCTCATCTCTTTTCCAAGGCTCATCGATGTACGTGTGGAGCGAAGGCTGGCCCGTGTGGTCCGATCCAACAGACGAGCTACTGTTGCACAAATTGCTGAAGAAGTTAATGCTGGTTCTGATAGAGAGGTGTCAGAATACACAGTGCATCGCAGTTGGTTGTGTATGGGGCTGCATAGCCGCAGACCAAGTCAGGGTGCCCAGGTGGTCATAATGTTCAGTGTATGCACGTTTAATCTGATGCATTTGCATCAGTAAGTGCCAATAAAAAAAACAAAACATTAATGTGACATCTAGGAAACTACCCTAATCATGAAGAAAGCCATAAATGAGTTTTCCCCAAAATTAAATGTACATATTAATAAATCACACACTTGGACTGGACATCACTGACTACTCTGCTGCAGTTCAGTGTGTGTAAAGTGGTACTGTGAATAGCTAAAATGATGAGGACCTTCGTTAGAATTTATTTAACATCTCTGCTAAAGCATGGAACTCGGGAAACAAGCGGTTGCATCTTTACTGGGCGGAAGAAAAAAGAAAACTGCAAATCCCACAATGCCTCACTTCACAAAAAGACGAGAGCTGCAAAAAAAAAAAAAAAAAAAAAAAAAAAAATAGGCAGCGGTTTCCATTCATTCCGGCATCAAGCGAGCGTGAACAAAAATAACACTACCGCATTTATTGCAATATAAATGGAGGTACGACCTTAAGGAGCAAGATCATTTAGAACATGGCGAAGGATCAAGAAGTCGAGCGCATCGCCAAAAAGCTGGACAAAATGGTGCACAAAAACAACACGGTAAGTGGGGTCTGATCGCGAAATGTGCAGCATCAGGAAGCAGGTAGCGCTGGGGCGCGTTCAGGTCAGATGCACTTTTAGCTATGGAGGACGTTTCTGGAAGAAAAAAAAAAAAAAAAAAGATCTGTAGTAATAGCAGTGAAAATCCCGAGTCTCAGCCGTGCTTCCTGTGCATCCGCTCTGGAGTCTCGCCGTCAGGTTGAAAGCAACATTGTAACTGGATCAGATGCCTTCAAAACAGCCGCCATTGCCTCATTAAATTATAAGCTACTTAGTGGAATGTCGGAGCTGAGCTTGCATCATGTGAGGCGTGTGTTTATTGCCCACAGCAGTGTTTTTGTTAACCTTTAAGAGATCCAAACCGCGGCAATTTGTCAGCAAGAGAGAGAGAGAGAGAAATAAAACTTGTTAATCTTTTAACATTTTCTTCATGTTACAGTGGTACTGTGTGCATCCAGGGCTGATGAGCTGGCAACTGGTTCTTCTCCACTTTACTCCTTGTACATCGATGCTTCCAGAACAAAACTGTATTTATTCTCTACTGACCTGCCACCGTCTCAATTTCTTCCTCAGATGGATTAAACCTTGAATTCTGTCATTTAGACAAAACACAGGCTCACTACTTTTCCACCAGTCCGATCCAGTTATGAGTTCCGTGCATGGTCTTGCAGTAATGCGTATGTAGGTTAATTAGTTTTTTTTTTTTTTTTTTTTTTTTAAAATTTACACCGGAAGTAGTTAACGTATTGCCGTGATTTGTCCCCCGGAAGTTAATCCAGGAGCCTTTATTAAAATAGATTAATAAAAAAAAGTGTTTTTTTTTTTGTTGTTGTTTTGTTTCAACCTTAGGATGGCGCCATGGACCTTTTAAGGGAACTGAAGAACATGAAGATGTCACTCGAGACCTTGCAGGTAACAAGTTATTTATATTAATCTTATTTATTTGTTTGTTTGTTTTTATTTATTTATTTATTTATTCATTCATTCATTCATTCATTCATTCATTTATAAATAACAACTCACTCTTGTCACTTCCTGCAATATAAAAATTCTCCACAATGGGGTGCATTGTCTAGTTTCACAAGCCAGACCTTCGCTGGAGAGTTTAGTATGTCTGGTCAATAAATATAACCAAGGACTGTTTACTTTCACAAGAAGAAGAAATTGCATTCGGATGCCCACGGGCTGTTGTCGAAAACTTACGTGTGTCAAGTTTATTCAGCGTTATGGGCGTCACACAAAACGTTTTAAAGTCAGGATTCTCGGGAGTTTTATGGCTCCAAAAAGCTCATTGTGTTGTTGTGTTGGAAATTTTGTTTACTCGGAGGAAAGCATATCACCAGCCTTAGCAAGCCATGTCTTTATGGATGGTGCTTTAAACACAGTGGCATTGTCATGCACAGTTTTGGGCCTCAGTGACGTGAATGAGAATTGCAATATACATCAGCCATAACATTCTGAGCAGTGAGAGGTGAAGTGAATAAGACTGATGATCTCCTCATCATGGCACCTGTTAGTGGGTGGGATATATTAGGCAGCAAGTGAACATTTTGTCCTCAAAGTTGATGTGTTAGAAGCAGGAAAAATGGACAAGCGTAAGGATTTGAGAGAGTTTGACGAAGGGCCAAATTGTGATGGCTAGACCACTGGATCAGAACATCTCCAAAACTGCAGCTCTTGTGGGGTGTTCCTGGTCTGCAGTGGTCAGTATCTATCAAAAGTATCCTTTAAGTCCTGTAAGTATCCCATGTCGGCCCTATCTAGCAAATTGCAAGACTTAAAGGATCTGCTGCTAACAATCATGGTGCCAGATACCACAGCACACATTAAGGGATCTAGTGGAGTCCATGCCTCGACAGGTCAGAGCTGTTTTGGCAGCAAAAGGGGGACCGACACAGCATCAGACATAATGTTTTGCCTGATTGGTGTATGTATGTATGTATGTATATGTATATATATATATAAAAAATATATATATATATATATATATATATATATATATTATTATTATTATATTTATATATATATATATATATATACATATATATAATAATATATATATATATATATATATATATATATATATATATATATATATATATATATATATATATATATATATATATATATATATAATATATAATATATATATATATATGTATGTGTATATATATATATATATATATATATATATATATATATATATATATATATATATATATATATATATATAATGTATGTGTGTGTGTGTGTGTGTGTATATATGTGATGATCAGGTGTCATAGTGAATCTTTTTTTAATTTGTGCAGTAATTTTGCCATAAATCTGTATTCATATGAATGTATTAATCGGCGTTTGTCTTCAGAGTAATCTTACTTTGTCTAGGGCTGTTTATTTACTATTTGATGTTTGGGAGGTTTTTGGTGACAGACGCTTAAGGTGGCTGTGGCATAAAAAGAGGCACAAATTCCCAGAATGAAAAAAAAAAAGAACATAATCCTCACTTAATTGTGGTGGTGACTGTAATATTGTAGGGGTGTTTCTCACTAAAGGTTCTGGCAAGCTTGTTAGGATCTACACCGATCAGCCATAACATTATGACCACCTTCCAAACATCCCTGATCCGTCAAGGCATGGACTCCACTAAATCCCTGAAGGTGTGCCGTGGTGTCTGCCACCAAGATTGTTAGCAGCAGATCCTTTAAGTCCTCTAAGTTGTGAGTTGGAGCCTCCACGGGTCAGACTTGTTAGTCCAGCACATCCCACAGATGCTCAGATTTTCAAAACAAGATCTGTCTATCACGAGGCTACAACCAGGTTGTGGTTGGAACATCCAGAAGGTCAAAGAGCCAAAACAGCATCCAAAAAAAGTACAGTGATCACACTTTTGACACAAACTTCCCAGACTCTTGATCTAAACCGCATTGAAAACCTGTTTCAAGAGGAGAGTCCACAAGAGACCTAGAGATTGTGTAGTGAGGACTGCTTTCAGAATCCTTGCTTTTTTCCTATAGTCTCACTGTGCATTGTATTGAAAGTACAAAATTCCGTGGTGGCAATAATTGTCCCGTGGTTTTGTTAAATCCTCTTTCTCAAATCTTCTTTCGGCTTTTCCCTTCAGGGGTCACCACAGCGAATCATCTCTCTCCACCTATCCCTATCTTCTGCATCCTCAACACTTAGGTTTTGTTAAATATATATTTTAAATAAATGTAATTCAGTTAAAGGTTAGACTTCTCTCAGATTTCTCTTTGTTATTTTCAGATTCTGATAATTAAACCGACTTTTTTTTAGCTTTGCTTTACTTTATCTTCTACCCAACTTTCTCTTCCAGCACTGTTTCTTTTCAACGTAATCAGCAAAATGCATTTTGACAGTTCTCTCTATAATTATGTATACTTTACCCATTGTGTCCAGTCCACACGGATCGGGATGTCCGTGAATGCTGTGAGGAAGCAGAGTTCAGACGAGGAGGTACAGACTCTGGCCAAGTCCCTCATCAAGACCTGGAAGAAACTGCTTGGTACTCATATTTTTCTCCCCGCTGTTTCTTCTTAGCAACTAATACCATTTGTTTTACCGGAAGTTTGTCTAATGTATGTTTAGATGACAAAGGCGCTAATGGCTGCTTTATAAGTTAATACGTTCTGTATTGTACGTGTACTCTATGCGGTAATGTTTCAAGGCGTGGTGGTGTAGGTAGAAGTGGACATTAATTTCATCATCTGTACCTTTTGTAGATGGATCTGAGGGCAAGTCAGAGGAGAAGAAAAAGATACCTCCCCCTCTTCAGTCATCGTCATTGAAAGACAGACCTGGATCCAGTGATTTCAGGTGTGTGTGTGTGTGTGTGTGTGTGTGTGTGTGTGTGTGTGTGTGTGTGTGTGTGTGAAGAATAAAAACTAATAGCAGAAAATATTAGCTCAATAACATTGTTCGTTATTGTTATGGGCAACTAAATTTAATTGCATATATTTAAAATGTTATGTAGGGGTGCCAATAATTCTGCTCCATATGTTTTCATTGGATACAACATGTATTACTGTTTAAAATAAACTGAAAGTTTGTCAGAAGAAAGCACAGAGTGGAATCACTGGGTGCTTTTCATTTATACAGTGTTTCCTGTTTTTTCCTCAGTAAGAAACCAGAGACGCCAAAGTCTCCCACCACCTCTACGACCCCAACAACCCCTAAGATGACCTCGTTCCCCCCTCCTCCAGTCACCACCGACAGCGTACGCAATAAATGCAGAGAGCTGCTCGTCTCGGCCCTGCAGACGGACGGTATGTCAAATCAACACCGGTCAGCGATTGTATATTTACCATTATTATGATTTTAATTACAGCTTTCATTAGATCAGTATCACTACACATAAAGGATGACCTTGTGTCTCAGGAGTCCTTCACATACGCAGTGTTTTGCCCATTAGACGAAAAAAAACAAAAACCTAGTGTGTTTTCCTCCCACAGCAATTGCACACGCATAAGCCATTTTTTTTTTTATTCACACTCGGTAAACAATTGTTTTTCCGTCGCTGTATTTCTGACCAATAAATAAAAGTTTTGTGTGTTTTTCACTCCGAAACATTAGCGCCTGTAGTGTGAAATCAAATCAAAACGTATTTTTTTTAAAAATAATTTACATCATTTAATTTGCCTTTTTCACAGATGATTACAAAACAATCGGAGCAGAGTGTGAAGCTTTGGCAGCAGAGATTGAAGATTATATCCTTCTGTCTCATTTTGGAGCTTTTGGAGCTCAGAGCTGGATAGAAATCTTTGAGTCTGTAGGATACCTTGAGTTCTGAAAATAATGTTTGGGAGATAAGGAAGACCTCTATCTGTATACAGTGTAAGTTAACCTTGAAGGAATCTTTGTGCTTTCTTAACTGACTTTCACGCATCTACAAAGAGTTTAAATCCACTGACATGAAGTATAAGTCCCGGTTGAGGAGCCGCATCTCCAACCTGAAAGACCAGAAGAATCCTGACCTGCGCCGAAACGTGCTGTGTGGCAACATCAGCCCTGAATGCATTGCCACCATGACTGCAGAGGTGCGTATTTGCCTGCATCCATAACCATGCCCGAATGTGTATTGTTCGTTTAGCATTAATGTTGTGTCCGGGTAAAATTCCTGCATTTTTCTCCCCGTGTGTGTGTGTGTGTGTGTGTGTGTTTTGCAGGAGATGGCAAGTGCTGAGCTAAAAGAAATAAGGAAGGCGCTAACTAAAGAGTCCATCCGGGAGCACCAGCTCTCTAAAGTAGGCGGCACTGAGACTGACATGTTTGTCTGTGGAAAGTGCAAGGGCAAGAGCTGCACCTACACACAGGTAAAGAGCCACACCTCCATGAATGTATGAATATAGTTATTAAACAGCTGCTATTCAAATTATTTACCTGCTCAAAAATGTGTAAAAATGACTGAGTTTCAGGCAATGTTTTATGTCTGTGGGATAATCCACGGTTTTATTGCATAACCTGGAGGCAAAGAACCACTTTGCTGTCACTCATGTTTGTAGTGCTTAATATGTGTTGGTTATTTTATATATGGTAATTAGATTAGGGGCAGTGGTGGCTCAAGTGGGTTGCTCTGGGTTGCTGATCGGGTTTCAAGCCCCAGCACCACCAAGCTCCACTTTTGGGCCCCTGAAAGGCCCTGAACCCTCTCTGCACCGGGGCGCTGTATCATAGCTGCCCCTGCACTCTGACCCCAACGTCTTCCACTGGGATATGCGAAGAAAAGGATTCCACTGTGCCGTAATGTATGTGTGGCGACAGTAAAGGCTTCTTGCCCTCAGTTCTTCTTCTACACCGATCAGCCATAACATTCTGAGCAGTGAGAGGTGAAGTGAATAAGACTGATGATCTCCTCATCATGGCACCTGTAAGTGGGTGGGATATATTAGGCAGCAAGTGAACATTTTGTTCTCAAGGTCGATGTGTTAGAAGCAGGAAAAACGGGCAAGCGTAAGGATTTGGGCGAGTTTGACGAAGGGCCAAATTGTGATGGCTAGACCACTGGATCAGAGCATCTCCAAAACTGCAGCTCTTGTGGGGTGTTCCCGGTCTGCAGTGGTCAGTATCTATAAAAGTGGTCCAAGGAAGGAACAGTGGTGACCCGGCGACAGGGACATGGGCGGCCAAGGCTCACTGATGTATGTGGGGAGCGAATGATGGCCCGTGTGATCCGATCCAACAGACGAGTTACTGTTGCTTAAATTGCTGTAGAAGTTAATGCTGGTTCTGATGGAAAGGTGTCAGAATACACAGTGCATGACGGGTCAGGGCTGTTTCAGTAGGAAAAGGGGGACCAACACAATATTAGGCTGGTGGTCATAATGTTATGCCTGGTTGGTGTAGATTTAGAATTCAGAGGAAAAAGTAGTGGAGGTTAATAGGTTGTATTTATAGTTTAAATAAATAATACAAGTTAAATGAAAATCATCCATGTGTCTAATTAAGGAAATTAGGAAATGCTTACAATAAATATCTCTCTCTGTATACAACTGGAACTGTATGGTGTATTAATTTGAACGGTGGTTAAACTGACTGAAGCTACCTGTGCTTTCAGTGGTTTAAACACACACCTTCAAGCCAGATCAGAATGTGTGTGTAAGTCCTGGACTTCAGTAAGTTGCTACTTGAAAACACCAACGTTTAGTCCCCCCGCTGTGCTTTAAAACAGCCACCACACCTCTGGGAAGGCTTTCCAATAGATTTTAGAGCATGACTGTAAGGATTTGCTTATTCCAGTCACAAGAGCATTAGTGATGTCAGACACTGATGTCCGTGAGGAAGCCTGAAACGTTCCGGTTCATTCCAAAGGTCTTCAGTGAGGTTGAGATCAGGGCTCGTCGCAGGCCACTCGGGTTCTTCCACTCCTAGCATGTCTTCCTGGACCTCATTTTTTTGTGGACTTTGTGGCATTGTCATCCTGAAACAGCTTTGAGCCTTTTGAAGGGGAAGTCTTTATGCTTCAGCACACAACGACATTCTAGACATTCTACACGCTGTCAATCAACTTCTGGGCCAAATCCTGACCGACGTCAACCCCTTCTTGCATAATCAGTGCTTGGAGTTTGTCAGAATTTGTGGGTTTTTGTTCGTCCACCTGCTTCTTGAGGATTGACCACAAGTTCTCAATGGGATTAAGATCTGAGGAGTTTCCTGGCCATGAACCCAAAATGTTGATATTTTGTTCCAAGAGCTACTTGGTTATCACTTTTGCCTTATAGCAAGGTGCTCCATCATGCTGCGAAAGGCATTGTTCATGTTGGTTGGGAGAAGTTGCTCTCGGAGGATGTTCGGGGGAAGAACAACATATGGGTGCGATGGTCAAGTGGCCACATACTTTTGCCTTTGGGCAAAAGTATGTGGACACTTGACCATAGTGTTAATTAAAGGAAAGTATAAATGGATCATGGAAATATCAGAATATTCAAAAAGACTAAATCTTTGTAAAAGTTGTTGATTAAATTCGAAAACAACTGAATTTCCACAGCAAAAAGGAGGCCCTACAGAATCCTAACAAATTATTGTGGTCTGTTTCAGTTGCATTGTCCAGGCCCTGTATGTGTCTTCATGGGTAGTAGTTAAAAAAAGAAGAATCTCATGCTTGAGCACAAAAATGCCGCGAAATCGAGGCCGCAACAATAAAGAAAAAAAATCTGTCAAATCCTAGAGGGACTGAACAAAGAACAAAGTCACAAAACTACCCGGTTTCTAAGGTTATATATTGTTTACAATCAGTTTACCTGTTTATATGAAGTGATCTTGAAGCAGAATTTGTCTCACCTCTATATCGTTAGAGAGTTAAACACCTTGACAAGTACATTCACACTCCCTGCCTTGGGCAGGCCTGCACAGGCCTCGAATTTCCTGATACTCTGCTGGCTCTAGGACCCCCTGACACTAATGCAGGAGTTTGTTCCTGCATGTAAAGCCCATGTCTTAGCGTGCTGGAACCGAGCACTCCGTGAACACACATTCTCACTTTACACAGGTTCAGACTCGCAGTGCTGATGAACCCATGACCACATTTGTGATGTGCAACCAGTGTGGCAACCGGTGGAAGGTAAGACGCACAAAATAATCCTCAAACACAGTGCAAAATACATGATTCTTGTGATCTGCCATAACCTGAATGTGGTCTAAATAAAGCGAGTATAGTTACTGAGTCGATGAAGCCACACGGTGGCACTGTTTGCTCAGTGTAAATGAACTTGAGCGTGCTTTTCGTTGAATAAATGTATGCGCTAGGGTAAAAATATCCTATATAGGTTATAGATAGAAATCTAATGCTTTTCTCTGCTTTTATCTCGTTTTAGTTTTGTTAAGACGCGTCAGGATTCTTCATGTAATCGAGTTGTCACATAAACATTGTGAGAAGGTACTTTTGTTACTTTTTTTTTTTTCCAGATGAAATGCCATTTTTATACTCATTTCATAGCTTTGTAATATATTCTGTATGCATATTGCTGTATATGCAAGAAAAAAAGGCGTTTGATGTAAATTTTATTTTATAGCATTTTTTTTGTACTGAGAGTATGTTCATTACCTTTAAGCGCTTGAGTTAACTGGACTTTGTAAGTCAGCATTAGCTCATTTGATACTGCTTTCTGCCCGCGATGAAGCACTCTTTTTGTGCCTTTTTGTGCTTTCACGCTTAAAGATTTGTACAAAATTCTTTTGCACATCAGTAAGATTTGTAAAAGTGTGTTGTAGATAGACTTACGCAGAGTATGCATTTGGGAACGCTTATTATTTCCCACTTCATTTGGATAGTCGTTTGTAGATGCTTAATGAATTTACGGTGACTGTACAGTTCCAAACATGACCTGAAATCTACTCGGTCAACCCGAGAAAGAACCGATTGTTGTATCAGTGTCATAGGTCATCTATAGGAGACCTTCCAGATAAAGTGGAACTTTTTTCTTCTGCAGCTGAATAATGTGTGAAAAGTGGATCTGATTGATAAGATTTGTCATGTATGATAAACTTGTAGACCTGTTGGTCTGAATAAATTTGGAGAAAGATATGCAATATGAGATTTTGTGTGTCTGAGTATCTGGTGATTACGCAGAATTGACTAATAGTTAAGCAATTTAAACATTAACATATCACAGCAGGAAGACGAGAACTCGCTGAACCCGACGTAACTGCAGTGTCCAGTAAGCAAATAGTGCCATGCATGCAGATCAGCTCCTTTAGGATTTCAAGCTTTTGCGAGCGCAGAAATAAAAGCAAAATCAACCACAATATTTAGAGGAGCCAAAAAAAATTCCCACAGATTTTCTGCAGATTTCCACAACATGCATTCAGCCTTAAAATCTCTTCAACATGACTAATTACATACACTATACTGCCCAAAGTTTTGGGACACCCCTCCAAATCATTGAATCCAGGTGTTGTTTTTCAGGGGTTGGGCTCGGCCCTTAGTTCCAGTGAAAGGAACTCTTAATGCTTCAGCATACCGAGACATTTTGGACAATTTCATGCTCCCAACTTTGTGGGAACAGTTTGGGGATGACCCCTTCCTGTTCCAACATGACTGCACACCAGTGCACAAAGCAAGGTCCATAAAGACATGGATGAGCGAGTTTGGTGTGGAGGAACTTGACTGTCCTGCACAGAGTCCTGACCTCAACCTGATAGAACACCTTTGGGATGAATTAGAGCGGAGACTGCGAGCCAGACCTTCTCGTCCAACATCAGTGCCTGACCTCACAAATGCGCTTCTAGAGGAACGGTCAAAATTTCCCATAAACACACTCCTAAACCTTGTGGAAAGCCTTCCCAGAAGAGTGGAAGCTGTTATAGCTGCAAAGGGCGGGACAACTCCATATTACATTCATGTGCATGTAAAGGCAGACGTCCCAAAACTTTTGGCAGTATAGTGCGCCTGGCTTGTCTCCAAGGTGTTGGTGGTGGTGGTAGTAGTAGTAGTAGAAGAATCCTTTGCTTGTGACTTCACTAATTTAAGTAGTTTTCTGGGGAAAAAAGTCTCTTAAAATTAAAGTCTCTTAAAAAAGCTGCAGGAAATTTGAACATTTTTGGCTGCAACAATTAATAAAAATCTTAGAGCGACTGCTCTATTACTGTAAAACCGTTGAAATTGATTGAGATGTACAAATTGAAAAGAGATGCGAAAACCAGCACAGCTATGATGTATGAAAGAGGAGCTTTAAAAATGTAGATGGATTCGTCCCTATATTTTCAGTGTTGCCACTAGAGGGGAGTGAGTAGGTCACGCTCTCAAGTTGCTGAACGTCTCTCACTTCGTTATGTAACTGATGAGGGTCCAACACACACACACACACACACACACACACAAATTCACACACAGCAAATTAAGTGAACTTAAATAGGACATTAGCCATCAGTGATTTCTTAGAATAGCCACAAATCTTGGCACATTCACATAGGACATAAACAGTCTATATTTAGAGGTGTTCATCTTTGGACTGCTGTCATTTATAGTACACCTAGTACTATCTGCATCTCATCTCACCTCCCGGAGGTCCAGCGGCAGGATCCAGCGGCAGGATCCCGCGGCCCGGGTTCAGTTCCCGTGCAGGGAGCTAACCTCAGCCACTGAAGAGTTAACTCTCAGTGCCGGTCACAAGCCTGGATAAAATGGGAGGGTTGCATCAGGAAGGTCATCCGGCATAAAACCTGTGCTAAATCGAAACATGCGGCCCAAATGATCCGCTGTGGCGACCCCGAACAGAGAGCAGCTGAAACAACAGCATTTTTTAAATACCAACCCGTATAAAACAAATGTAAATATTTTGGTTCTGTATGTCCAGCTTTAAATGCTGTCTGATCTAATAAACTCCTCACCAGTGATGATTCAAGTGTGGAAAAAGCCACATTTCATATTTGCGTCATGCTAATAATATAAAAGCCAGGGTTTAGATCTGACCCAGCGTTCTCTTTGATCTGGCGTGTGGAGCAGTCACATGAAGCTAATGGGATCACTTGGATGCCTCACTATTGTCATCTCTAATGCTGAACTTGATCAGCTGGCTGAACTCTCACAAGGACCTGGAACTGGCGGGAAGTGTTTGGCCCCTGCCCCAGCTGCAGTCCATGCCAATCTGTCCTAAAATTGTCTAATTACCTCAACTGAGAACAAATCTTGTTCAAGCTTGTTGGATGCCAGGGGATTAGTGTTGTTCCTCATGGTGCCTTTAGAGGAAATCAAGAGATGACGCAGGAATGAGAGGATCAGACAGACAGCTGTATCCTGGATCAGAAAGCGAAGTATATTTGGCAACACTGTCTATGAAGCCGGTATTTATCCAACATTATACACTATATTGCCAAAAGTTTTGGGACACCCCACCGAATCATTGCATTCAGGGGTTGGGCTCGGCCCCTTAGTTCCAGTGAAAGGAACTCTTAATGCTTCAGCATACCAAGACATTTTGGACAATTTCATGCTCCCAACTTTGTGGGAACAGTTTGGGGATGACCCCTTCCTGTTCCAACATGACTGCACACCAGTGCACAAAGCAAGGTCCATAAAGACATGGATGAGCGAGTTTGGTGAGGAGGAACTTGACTGGCCTGCACAGAGTTCTGACCTCAACCCTATAGTACACCTTTGGGATGAATTAGAGTGGAGACTGCGAGCCAAGCCTTCTCGTCCAACATCAGTGCCTGACCTCACAAATGCGCTTCTAGAGGAGTGGTCAAAAATTCCCATAAACACACTCCTAAACCTTGTGGAAAGCCTTCCCAGAAGAGTTGGAGCTGCTATAGCTGCAAAGGGCCAAGACATTACTTATGTTTCTTTGTTAACAAAACACTATTAATTCAAACCCCCAAAAGATATTTGTTCAACAGTTAAATTCTCCCTCGCTGAATGAGATGTACTGTATTTATTCACTTATAACCTCCTCACTCTGCCTTTATTGCTGTATCCAAAGGATCCTCAGTTCTTCCTGAAATCTTTTTTAACTGTTTAGAAGAAGAAGAAGAAGAAGTAGAAGAAACCTTTATTTGATTATGGTAAGCCATGGTGCAGAGTTAAGGGCCTTACTGAAGGACCTGGCAGTGGAAGCTGACCAGTGCTGGGGCTTGAACCCCAACCTTCTGACCTTCCATACTATATATTTTTACAATTTTGAATTTGTTGCTTATTGTTTTTAAAGATATTACGCAGGGTCATGTGGAGTCTCAGAAACACAAGACAAAATGTGGGAATGTACACCATGGCCGGGAAGGAAAGAAGGATAGGAAAGAGGGAAAGGAGATTGAAGGAAAGGAGGAAAGGGAAGGAGACGGAAGGAAGGGAGGAAAGGGAAGAGGGAAAGGAAGGGAGGAAAGGAAAGAGGGAAAGGAAGGAAGGGAGGAAAGGAAAGAGGGAAAGGAAGGAAGGGAGGAAAGGAAAGAGGGAAAGGAAGGAAGGGAGGAAAGGAAAGAGGGAAAGGAAGGAAGGGAGGAAAGGAAAGAGGGAAAGGAAGGAAGGGAGGAAAGGAAAGAGGGAAAGGAAGGAAGGGAGGAAAGGAAAGAGGGAAAGGAAGGAAGGGAGGAAAGGAAAGAGGGAAAGGAAGGAAGGGAGGAAAGGAAAGAGGGAAAGGAAGGAAGGGAGGAAAGGAAAGAGGGAAAGGAAGGAAGGGAGGAAAGGAAAGAGGGAAAGGAAGGAAGGGAGGAAAGGAAAGAGGGAAAGGAAGGAAGGGAGGAAAGGAAAGAGGGAAAGGAAGGAAGGGAGGAAAGGAAAGAGGGAAAGGAAGGAAGGGAGGAAAGGAAAGAGGGAAAGGAAGGAAGGGAGGAAAGGAAAGAGGGAAAGGAAGGAAGGGAGGAAAGGAAAGAGGGAAAGGAAGGAAGGAAGGAAGGGAGGAAAGGAAAGAGGGAAAGGAAGGAAGGGAGGAAAGGAAAGAGGGAAAGGAAGGAAGGAAGGGAGGAAAGGAAAGAGGGAAAGGAAGGAAGGGAGGAAAGGAAAGAGGGAAAGGAAGGAAGGGAGGAAAGGAAAGAGGGAAAGGAAGGGAGGAAAGGAAAGAGGGAAAGGAAGGAAGGGAGGAAAGGAAAGAGGGAAAGGAAGGAAGGGAGGAAAGGAAAGAGGGAAAGGAAGGAAGGGAGGAAAGGAAAGAGGGAAAGGAAGGAAGGGAGGAAAGGAAAGAGGGAAAGGAAGGAAGGGAGGAAAGGAAAGAGGGAAAGGAAGGAAGGGAGGAAAGGAAAGAGGGAAAGGAAGGAAGGGAGGAAAGGAAAGAGGGAAAGGAAGGAAGGGAGGAAAGGAAAGAGGGAAAGGAAGGAAGGGAGGAAAGGAAAGAGGGAAAGGAAGGAAGGGAGGAAAGGAAAGAGGGAAAGGAAGGAAGGGAGGAAAGGAAAGAGGGAAAGGAAGGAAGGGAGGAAAGGAAAGAGGGAAAGGAAGGAAGGGAGGAAAGGAAAGAGGGAAAGGAAGGAAGGGAGGAAAGGAAAGAGGGAAAGGAAGGAAGGGAGGAAAGGAAAGAGGGAAAGGAAGGAAGGGAGGAAAGGAAAGAGGGAAAGGAAGGAAGGGAGGAAAGGAAAGAGGGAAAGGAAGGAAGGGAGGAAAGGAAAGAGGGAAAGGAAGGAAGGGAGGAAAGGAAAGAGGGAAAGGAAGGAAGGGAGGAAAGGAAAGAGGGAAAGGAAGGAAGGGAGGAAAGGAAAGAGGGAAAGGAAGGAAGGGAGGAAAGGAAAGAGGGAAAGGAAGGAAGGGAGGAAAGGAAAGAGGGAAAGGAAGGAAGGGAGGAAAGGAAAGAGGGAAAGGAAGGAAGGGAGGAAAGGAAAGAGGGAAAGGAAGGAAGGGAGGAAAGGAAAGAGGGAAAGGAAGGAAGGGAGGAAAGGAAAGAGGGAAAGGAAGGAAGGGAGGAAAGGAAAGAGGGAAAGGAAGGAAGGGAGGAAAGGAAAGAGGGAAAGGAAGGAAGGGAGGAAAGGAAGGAAGGGAGGAAAGGAAAGGTAAGGAATATATTTTTTAATTGAACAAATTTTGAATTATTGCTTATTGTCATTGTCTCATTGTCTGTAATGAAGATATTACTCAGGGAGTCTCAGAAACACAAGACAAGATGTGGGAATGTTCACCATGGCCACATTCAGATGTCTTTTTTTTGTAAGAAATAGTCGTCTGTTAATAGCTTGTCTAAACACACACATCTTGTCATGTAAAAAGGGGAAACAAGCAAGTTATGCCAGCTTCGAGTTCAGTAATAAGATCCACAGAATCAACACAATGCTCCTTAGTCAGGACATGACTAAACCTTAGCATAGATAAATCCAGCACTGGTGTGTGTGTGTGTGTTTGCATGAACTGCCACACTACACAAACTTTCAGTGTAAATGTGTGTGTGAAGAAGCTTCCTGTCTGTCACTATTTGCATTTGGTGGTTTTGGTATGACTGTCACTAATTCAAGGGAACCTGATGTAGTTACTGTGAACTTGAAAAACAACAACAGCAAAGCATTTATTTCTAAATGTGGTGCTGTGATTGAAACAGAATCAGTATTTTATCTAAAAAGAGTAAATATCACTAATGTAAAAAAAGATATATTTAAAAGAGTTCATTTTTTTTTCATTCAATTTTAAAGTTCATATTTCAAATTAAAAAAAATTTTTCCCCCAAAATTCAAGTGAAAAACCAACAGAAAGTAGGGGGTGGAGAAAAAGACACAGACAGACAGCAAGAAGGAAAGAAAGACGGAAAGACAGTAAGGAGGGAAGGAAGGAAGGAGAGAAAGAAGGAAGGAAGGAAGGAAGGAAGGAAGGAAGGAAGGAAGGAAGGAAAGAAGACGAAATGAAGGAAGGAAGGAAGGAAGGAAGGAAGGAAGGGAAAGAAAGAAGGCAAGAAGAAGAAAGGAAGGAAGGAAAGAAAGAAGAAAAGAAAAAGGAAGGAAGGAAGGAAGGAAAGAAGATGAAATGAAGGAAGGAAAGAAGGAAGGGAAGGAAAGAAGAAGAAAGGAAGGAAGGAAAAAAGGAATGAAAAGAAGGAAGGAAGGAAAAAGAAGGAAAAAGAAAAGAAAGAAAGAAGAAGGGAGGAAGGAATGAAGGAGAGAAAAAAGAAGGAAGGAAGAGAAGAAGGGAGGAGGGAATGAAGGAGAGAAAAAGAAGGAAGGAAAAAAGGAAAGAAGACGAAATGAAGTAAAAGAAGAAAAGAAAAAAGAAGGAAGGAAAAAAGGAGTGGAAGAAGAAGGAAGGAAGGAAGGAAAGAAAAAGAATGAAAGGAAAAAAGGACAGAAAAAAGAAGGAAGAAAAAAAGGAAAGAGAAAAGAAGGAGGAAAGAAAGAAAGAAAGAAAGAAAGAAAGAAAGAGTGGTCTGAAGAACATGACGTGAAAAACATCTCCCATGGCCTGCACAGACACCACATCTGAATATTATTGACACTTCAGGGTGTTTTGAAGGAGCGAGTCGGGAAAGGTTTCCCTCCACCAGCATCATAGTGACCTGGTCACTGTTCTGCAAGAGGAATGTCTCTGAATCCTTCTGGCCAGTGTGCAGGACTTGTATCTGTCAATCCCGAGGCCGAGTGATACTGTAATGGCCGCAAATGGAGACCCTACACCAGTATATTAAATTCTAGTATATTCAGTTTCATTGCCCAACCCCTTTACTCAACCAACATTGTTTAATTTTTTTTTCTTTCACTTTATTTCCTAAAACATTTTTATTTGCTTTTCATTTTGTTTGTTGTTGTGGAAAAAAAAGTAAGTTCTGGCATGATTGATACCAGATAAATGAGGGTGTGTAGAAGGTTTCTCTACACTTTATCTAAACGCGGAAGTTTGACACTTTTCCTCCGTTCGGAAACTTCCTGAACATGACAGGGCTTGCATGACACTTAATATATAAAGAATGTGGAAGAGTTCTACACTGAGGAACACAGCACTAATGCCCTTCCTGTTTAGACTCCTACAGCCAAAATCAATGAAACTCAAACTAATGGTGTTAAGTATTATACAAGATGAAAGCAAATATACATACACTATTCAGGTGTTGTGTTTCAGGGGTCGGGCTCGGCCCCTTAGTTCCAGTGAAGGGAACTCTTAATGCTTCAGCTTCATACCAAGACATTTTGGACAATTTCATGCTCCCAGCTTTGTGGGAACAGTTTGGGGATGACCCCTTCCTGTTCCAACATGACTGCACACCAGTGCACAAAGCAAGGTCCATAAAGACATGGATGAGCGAGTTTGGTGTGGAGGAACTTGACCGTCCTGACCTCAACTCAATAGAACACCTTTGGGATGAATTAGAGCGGAGACTGCGAGCCAGGCCTTCTCGTCCAACATCAGTGCCTGACCTCACAAATGCGCTTCTAGAGGAACGGTCAAAAATTCCCATAAACACACTCCTAAACCTCGTGGAAAGCCTTCCCAGAAGAGTGGATGCTGTTACAGCTGCAAAGGGCGGGACAACTCCAAATTACATTCACGTGCATGTAAAGGCAGACGTCCCAAAACTTTTGGCAATATTACTATATTCTGAACTATTATGAAAGTTGTGAGCTGTAAATTGAGAATCTATGGACATGACATGAATCATAATGACATAATTATTCCAAATCCGTTATTTCAGGACATTATGATGTCATTTCGTAATATCAACAACAACAACAAAAAAATGAGTTCATATTTAAAACCTCATAATTATTGCCACTATAAATCCACACAAGTTTGTTGTAATAGTCACAGCTGAATAATAACACAAACATCTTTATTATCATTATAACCATATCTTCTTTTAAAAAAGAGGGAAAATAAAAACGTTAAAAAATGCAACCGATTTCAAAGTCAAGGAATGAATGAGGATCATTTCTTAATGAAGTCATTTTGAAAAACTGGGATGATATGGCCTCGGTGGTGGGGATGTCAAATGTCGGACTGGTGAGAATCTTCAAAATAAAAGCCTTTTGGTCCATACGCATACTTTTATAAAATGTAATGCTAACGTCAATAAATAATTGTCCCGTAGAAGTCCATGAGTGTGGAACGTGTGTCTCTGCTGCGTGGCACGTTGCTCTGGATAGCAGGACGAAGCGAAAGAACGTACGAGCGAGAAAATGAATGGAAGTGTGAGCGTGTGCGAGACAGAGGCTGGGCCATGAGGTTTCAAAACTCTCTGAAGAAGTAACACACACAGCATTCTTACATGACAAAGTAGTACAGAAAAAGAAGGGACACATTTTCGTGGAGGAGAGGAAAGAAAAAAAAAAAGCCTTGGACATACATGAGTTATGCAGAGGATTATTCGAAGAGCATTATATAACACACGGTTCTTCTGTAGTCCCACATGTTCAGTCTCAGACTGTAAGAAGGCTAGGCTAATTTGGCACCTAGAGAAGTGTATGTAAACATAAGCGAGTATACGTCTCAAGAGTCCTTCTCTCTAGCGCGAACACTAGCGGTGGAAAAAAAAATAAAAGGTCTGTTTTGGCCAGTGCTGTGATATTTTGTCTAGTGTGTGAAGCAGTTACAGGGGGTTGAGGGTTGATATGTCTTTAAATATTTGTAGAAATCTAGGATAAAAATAGTTTTGACCAAAGTCCCAACTAACACCTTAACCTCACTGAACGGTCTTATACAGGTTCACTGAACCTTACACACTTATTACAGAAGCGCGTACACACCCCTCGTAAACGCCTTAGACTGGTCACATCTTATTGGAAAATGTGAACAATACTAAATTATATCGTCATGCACAACTGGTATTTCGTTTGAGGAAGAAAGAAAAAATTGTATCATCGATCCCGTTTGGCCGATAAGCCGATAAATCTAAATCTAATAATTCTAAATAGAATCTTTGACTCCATGGTTAAATTCTCTTTTGATATTTTTATCATATATATTCTTTGTTGAGTAGATATTTACAGATATGACGTGTAATGGAATAAAGGTGAGGTGGGAGTTCTTTTGTGGGATTTGATTTGTAGACATAAACCACACACAACTCACCGATGAGGACTGGAAATGTCTTTCACATCATTAGAACATGAAATCAGAGAGAGATCGTTTCAATTCGGCGGGAATTCAAGCCCTCTACGTATTCAGGAGAAAGAAATCCCCCGGTTTCCCCCGGTCATCCATCAGTGATTGCTCTATCATATTAATATTATTACTTTAACCGGTCACTTGAATTCACTGGGTTTAATCCAAACTCGATACACCTTTAAAATAATATCATAGTGGATGATGAAAGTCATGCGTACGTGCTCAATAGCAAAATAGACTGCGCATAATTAAATATTTCGCCTGATATTTGACTAGCTGGATTACGTGCAGAGTGGTTCATCGATCACTCAGCGAGCGTGTCGGATCTTAGTGATTCGTTCAATTCTTTTTTTGAACAGCTTACAACCAACTACTAACAAAAAAAGTGATTAGCGAAAGGTGGAAAGTACATTTGAAAATAAATTGGCTAATTCTATAATATCTACAGTATTTCTGGGAACTTTTTTGTGCAAGGAATGGATTAAAGTTCTACATTCTAATGGGCGTGACATGGTGGGTGGACGATCCCTTAATGCAGTCATATGTACATTCCTACATTTTACACGCCATATTTGTACCCATTTATACTAGTGCTATGACTTACACCAAAATGGAGGGAAAAATTGAGCTTGTTCTGATAAAAAAAAAAAAAGTGACCTATCGCTCCAAATATTTACCTATTGTTTTGTATCTGGAACTTTACCCTGAGTTAAAAAAAAAAATTAGAAGCTGTATTTTAACTTTTGCTCTTTCACTTGCGTAAGGATTTTTTTTTTTTAGACTTTACGTAATTGGTAAGCCATATACTACCTCAATTTCAATTATTGAATATTTTATTGCTCCTCTATACATTTATAAATAGCCCCACTGAATCTGAAACCAAAATAACCTCAGGTTGCAACGTCTTTTAGAAGGTTTTGCTGTTCGGTTACACACTCGATCGATACCCAAGCCCTCCAAAAAAAAAACAACAACAAAAAAAAAAGTCACCTGAGCTAATAAGCTAATTAGGCGCTGGAAAGGCCCTTACAAATAGCGAGGATACTCAAGTGAGCGCATTGCTAAAAACAATATTGAAACATGACCAAAAACGTCCTCCAGACTGGGGATTTCAGGGGAAAGGTATGTCTATATCAGTCAGGTAGAAACGGCTTTACACAAATACAGCTAATGAACAAATAAAACAGTATTTAGATCAGTGCCATAATGAAAGAGTTCATAACACTGCCTGTTGTATCTGCCCAATTTTCCTCTCGCACTGAGGACTAACACACACGCACACGGAAGAGTGGTTGTCGTTGAAATTCACATTTTTGAAATGTACAGATGCAGAGGGCATGGGAGGTACACAAGCTCACAGTGGTAGCACCAGCATCGATTTCAGGTCTTCTACGCAACACCGTTCTTAACAGAAATTACTAAATGGATTCGTACCACTCGGGGTGCACGCGAGACGGCTAGAAACTACAGCAAAACAGAATCCTAGAAAGCTAGCTGGTCGTAAAGTGGCCTTTTTTTTTATTTTTTATTTTTTTTTTAGGTGAGGCATCATGCTAATTAAAATAACCGGAACTGCTGATGTATATAGTACCATTTCACTGCCTTAACTTGAAATGTAATGGATTTAATAGAAATTTGTGTTGTGTTTGAGCTATAGTGTGGGAACGTTGAAGTGTGTGCGTGCGTTTGTGTGTGTAGGAGCAGCTAAGGAATCTTAAATAGACTTCAAAGCTTTTCGAAATTGGATGAAACTGCACTGTCATGCCAGGCCTATTTACATAATGATGAACATTTACTGCTCGCGGTCCACTGTAATGGACCGGCATCCCATCCTGGGTATATTCCCAAGTGTTCCCGGAATAGGTTCCGGATCCGCCTCGACCCTGACTAGGAGACAGCACTTATTATTGAAAGTGATTGGAAGAGTTGCCAGATTGAATAATTCCTAGGCTTTTAAAGGAGACGAACAGCGACTTAAAAATCAATATAATATACAGTGATTACTTTTTCTACACATTTACAGTAGTTTACGGAAAATGATAATGCATTTGCTTTCTATGAAGGTTTTTAGTCACTGAGGTATCTAGCAGTACCATACCAAGGCTTCTGGAAGTTTTTTACAGACTTGCAGCCATTCTTTAACACGGTTTTTTGAAATCCAAGCCCCTTAGTAGATGTGTCCTAAACATTTTTACTTGCCATTCATAGCGCTACGTGCCACCTGCATAAGCCCTTCATAACAACTTTTATATACTCCAACATTAATGTCATAGATTTTTTTCCCCACAGGCATCGAATGCCATAAAGACAGCTTTGTTGATTTCAAGTCAAGTTGACATGAACACCTGAATCAAGTAACCACGTTTAGGTAACATAAGGCTGTGTTGTGACACTTTCCAAGCAGTAGAATGTCACAATACATGACGTTCATGAAGCTCAGCGTATATCTGGTATATCATTCATGTTATGTATTTATGTGTTATGTAAACCTGCAAGTGGCTTTGTTAGAAATGTTTAGATCAGCTGGCATGAAGGGTTTATTATCATAGTTGCCCTATGAGCAAGCACGTCTTCACAACTCCAGTAGCCTGGATTGTACTACTAACAGACCAAGTGTTCTATGGAGTTATTGAAGGGAAAAGGTATAATAAGCCTCAGCTCAGCTTAACCCATCCACCCAGCGTTACAGGAAGAGGCTGCAGCTTATGTAATTTCCAGAATAAAAAATGATTATCATCTAAACATACAGTACCATCACTATCAGCACAATACACAATAAGGGTTAAAGCTGTGTTTGTGTCTATAAGACCCCATCCACAAACATACAGGGATTTTTGAAAACATGGTTCTTTTTTTAAGAAAAAAGATTTGCACAATCAACATGTTGATTACTGAACATCCCATTCCAATATAACGGGGTTGGTCCTCCCTTTACTGTTAACAGCCTCCACATTTTGGGGGATTTTGAACCATGGCTGTGGTGAGCTCAGGCAAGAAGGCATGGTGTATAAATTCAGCCCAGTAATGTTCAGTGGGGTTGAGTTCATCCACAACTTAGCATACTATGACTTTATGGACTTTTGTGCACAGCGGCATTGTCGTGCTGGAACAGGTTTGGTCTCCGTCATTTCAGTGAAAGGAAATCTTAATGCTGAAGCACACATAGTCATTTTGGGAAATTGTGGGCTTTAAAATTCGTGGCAACAATTTGAGAAAAACCCATGTATGGATGTTACAATCAGGTGTCCACACACTTGTGCTCATATAGCATCACTGTCCATGTGAAAAATGCAAAAAAACGTTTGTATGAGCAGACCAACCAACTGGGTGGAGATATGACACTATATTGCCACAAGTTTTGGGACACCCCTCCAAATCATTGAATGCAGGTGTTGTTTTTCAGGGGTTGGGCTCGGCCCATTAGTTCCAATGAAAGGAACTCTTAATGCTTCAGCATACCGAGACATTTTGGACAATTTCATGCTCCCAACTTTGTGGGAACAGTTTGGGGATGACCCCTTCCTGTTCCAACATGACCGCACACCAGTGCACAAAGCAAGGTCCATAAAGACATGGATGAGTGAGTTTGGTGTGGAGGAACTTGACTGGCCTGCACAGAGTCCTGACCTCAACCTGAAAGAACACCTCTGGGATGAATTAGAGCGGAGACTGCGAGCCAGGCCTTCTCATCCAACATCAGTGCCTGACCTCACAAATGTGCTTCTAGAGGAACGGTCAAAAATTCCCATAAACACAATCCTAAACCTTGTGGAAAGCCTTCCCAGAAGAGTGGAAGCTGTTATAGCTACAAAGGGCGGGCCAATTCCGTATTACATTACACCACTTGTTTAAAGCTCTAAAATGAAAAATTCACATATGTCGCCTGACACCCAGGTGGAACTAGCGGTTAAGGTTATGCTTACGTCCTATTAAAAAATTTTCTGTTCACAACAGTTTGTACTGTGGTTTTGGGTGTGTCTGCATGCAGAACTGCCATCAGACTATCAGTTTAAAAAAAAAAAAAACACTTCCTGTCCACAAAAAAAACAAAGAAAAAACAGTGAGTTTTCAAATATATAATTTCAGGTGGTTTCATGTTCAGTGACCCAACATACTGTCTTCAGAAATATCCATATACATGTGGACAAGGCCTTGATGTGTGTGTTTGTTCCCTTGCTGATATCTGTGACCGTCCTATATCACTGATGTCCTATCCCAAGCTTCTGTGCGCTAAAGCCCAGTTCAGACTTTTGGCAGTCGTAAAATCAGATCAATTCAATACAGCTGCTTGTGCATCCCTGTAGCACGATGAATGTAAGTCCTGCACGGTGCACAAGTCAAGGCCCAGATGCTCAGGCAGAGTTCCATTCATCACGCTAAGTGACTATTCACAAACTGCAGAAATGTCAACGAGGACACACAATGTCATATATGTGAAGCACCACTTTGCTATAAAATGCTTAGTGTTCTGCCAGAGTTTACCACCTCTAACAGCCTGATTTGGCTCCAAATAATTGAAGGGGATTTTTGCTGGGGTTGTTCTGGTTTTTATTCTAATCGAAGTGAGGCATTATTAAGTAAAGCCTTACAGGTTGCTTCCTCTTGTGATTAATAAACGAGCGTGTGAAGAGGAAGACAGCCAGTGAGGACAATCACAGTGCAGCTGTTCAGGTAATAAGGTAATAGCAACACTAACACTGGTTTCGCATGATATGTGATTTCCAAAAAAAAAAAAAAACAAAACCATGCACGAGAGGTTTTTTGAGGTGCTTTGCATCTATAAACAATCCTTGAAAAATTCATCTGAATTAAGGAGCTTGTTTGCCAAAATATTACAATACTGAAGAAGTACTAAAGAAACTCAGAAAGCAGCATCTCTGATTGTTTTTTTTTGTTGTTTTTTTTCTGCAATTTTTGCCAAGGAAAAGGTCATGTGACCCATCAAGCTTTTCATCCTGTAAATAAGGACGTGCCAGAGAGGCTGAGGTTTGCTTACCTACAGACACATGCATGCTCACACACACTCTCACACTAACACACACTCATACACATACAGTGCACTATGAAGCAGTCATGACCTTGCTCGGTTTGCGTCATCCGTACCAGATTTTTAAAAATCGACTATACAAGAACAAAAGTGGACGAGATAGAAAATAAATAACATGAACAATACTAAATTTAAAATGCATTTTGAGTGACCAGTCTAATTAAGACTCGCACGTTTTCTCACCACTCACTTTTTTTTCTTCTTTGTATCTACATCTATTTTCCTCTTAGCATTTGTTAAAATTTGCTAACATTCTAAATATTCTTTGTGTTTTTCTTCTTGATCCTTTTTCTTTTTTTTCGGCCCCTCCGGTAACAACGTAACCATCCACCACCACCCAACCCCATGTCTCAGAGAGCTGATCTCAGAGAAGGGAGACAGTGGACAGGTCAAAGGTATAGGTATAATAGGCAAGCCGGTCGAATGCCGGAGCGGAGAACGTCGACTCCAGTGTGTCTTATTGCAGAGGCTCTCTCGTCTTTTGTCAACTCATGACATCAGATAAAAAGATAAAACAAGTTCTAAAACTCTGTTCGTACACGTACCTATGGAAAATAAACTGAACAAAGGACAAAGAGACTCGTGTGGATCAGTAGTTGTTTCCATCGTCACAAGCAGTGGAATGACTAGGACTACTTCTTCAACCCTGTGTCTTCCAGTTTCAGTTTGTGCGGGTTCAGAATATTCCGGAGGGATGGCGTGCCCTCCAAGACAACAGAGAGGTGAAGTCAAACCGAAACAGGGGGAGGATTATCCAACCATGACAAGAAGCCAAACATGTACTTTCTCCTTTAGTGGTTGTGTGATGGAAGGATGAATGGAGAGAGTGTGTGTGTGTTTGGGGGGGGGGTCTAGGATTCAGAGGAGGAACGTGAGCCCCCCTGCACCAGTGATCTATAGATGGGTGAGTTGAGGAAGCGTGGGTACGAGTCTCTGTGCATGAGCGTGTAGATCTGCAGCTGTGCGTCCTCAAATGTGTGCGTAGTCGGCTCCTGCATCTTCCTGTTGATTACTTCACGCACCCGTGAGTCCAAACTCACCTGGCAGAGAGACAGAGAGAGAGAGAGAGAGAGACAGAGAAAGAAGGGGGGAAGAAAAAGTGACAAGCTTTAAACAATTTGTGGTAGACATATAGTCTAACTTTTTATACCAAGATGTTCTGTAAATTTGCAGAGCTCTTGTAAAAAAAATAAATAAAAACACCGGCTTTTGGTTTTCTGGTTTTTGGCCACCTGTATAATATTCCCCATTAAGCACTGCTCATTAAATCACATACATATCCAGCCCTTAAGGATTAATTTTTTTTTTGGTATGCTTTTTTTTGCTCAGCACACCGACATTTTGGACAATTTCATGCTCCCAACTTTGTGGGAACAGTTTGGGGATGACCCCTTCCTGTTCCAACATGACTGCACACCAGTGCACAAAGCAAGGTCCATAAAGACATGGATGAGTGAGTTTGGTGTGGAGGAACTTGACTGGCCTGCACAGAGTCCTGACCTCAACCCCATAGAACACCTTTGGGATGAATTAGAGCGGAGACTGCGAGCCAGACCTTCTCGTCCAACATCACTGCCTGACCTGACAAATGCGCTTCTAGAGGAACGGTCAAAAATTCCCAAAAATCACACTCCTAAACCTTGTGGAAAGCCTTCCCAGAAGAGTTGGAGCTGATATAGCTGAAAAGGGTGCGGGCCAACTCCATATTACATTCATGTGCATGTAAAGGCAGACGTCTCAAAACTTTTGCCAATATAGTGTACCTGAAACATTCTTTTTTCGAGTTTGCTTCATCCGAGAACATTTTCGGTCCATATCAGGCAGCCTTAGATTAATGTACACAAGACATACACAAATACACACTGTTTCTAGACACTCATATGATACAGAACAAATACTGTAATTGTACACCAGATGAAGCATCACAAAAACGCTCAGACTTTGGCTGTGTGTGTGTGTGTGTGTGTGTGTGTGTGTGTGTGTATGGGCATGTTTTTATATCTTGGTGTGAATCAAATGTTCCCTCAAGGAACATTTTTGACCTTGTGGGGATAACAGTTGATAAAAGATTTAAAAATATCTGTCACATGTACACAAGTGTATGCACACATTAACAATTATGTTGGTGGAAGGTCCACATATGGATAGTAAGATAAACACACATGCATATAAGCATGTTAGTGTGTATTTTGTGTGTGTGTGTGTGTGTGTGTGTGTGCACGTACGCGCTCAGTAGAGCAGGTGTTCACCAAACATAACGTAGCTTAGCTTAGTCTATAGACTCTTCGCTGGTTTCAGTGTGTCCATAATTGCTAGCTGTTATACACCATTAACAAAGTCAAATATAGTGAGATACTAGGAGTGTGTGTGTGTGACTAAATCAGATCAGACTAAATTCTACTTGGACGTATGAGCCCTACTTCCATATCATAACAAAATAAATGATGTAGACAGGTTCATGAATTCTGACGAGCTGTACTTTCACACTGAAGCCACGTTGCCAGATATTACACACGTGTCTGTTTTCCTGGTGTTTTCCTTTTCATACTGGTGTAAAGAATAAAGTGTGCGATTTAATTGCGGATGTCGGACACACTTTTAATGTGTTTCCTAATACAGATCGCTGACATGATTAATCCCTTCCTGCAAATCTACAGTCGCATTAATCGACGTGTCTGTGTGTAAGTATTTGGGATCGCTGCTTGGATATCAAATAGGGTTTGCATGGAATGGGAAATTAAGACCAAACCTGCTCCAGCAAGTCACATCCTAACCTGTATGTACATGTGTAAAAAAACACACACACACACACACACACACACACACACACTAAATTGAAGCTTATAATAATTTGCCAAAGTTAAAATACTGTGTAGAATTTGTGTAGACTTGGGGAATGCTTTACTGCCCAATACTTCAAATTCTCTGCTGAAAGAGGAGGCGGTGTGGAAAGTACAGTGGTAAACACACACACACCACACACACACACACACACACACAAAGAGAGAGAAAAAATACCCACTCCTGCTGAGCCACTCCACTACAGCTGACCCAAAGCAGCTTTCCTTACTTACAATACACTTTTTAATACTTCATGAGATCTTTATTTCCTCCTCTCAAGGAGAAGAGAGAGAGAGAGAGAGAGAGAGAGAGAGAGAGAGAGAGAGAGAGAGAGAGAGAGAGAGAGAGAGAGGAGATAGTTTATTAAAGACCATAGAGAGATCAGCATGCTGGGCTATAGATAGAGTGAGCTGTTAGATGGACAGATGGCAGAAGAGGGTTAGGTAACATCTGAAAGAGCTCCGTGTTCCTCATTATGAAGTGTGTGGAAGTGGGTGTGCATTTGTTATTAATGCTATGCATTAAACACAACCTGATGTCTTTTCCACTTTCCATACAGCTTTCTCTCTCTGACCTTCATGTAAATATTCACACACACTAAACAGCTAGTTCATCCTGAAACAAAGCCATTGTGGTTAAAACTACAGCTTTTTGTCCCCTGTGTCAAGAAGAGCAGAGTTTATAAATTATGACTCTGGAGTTCTAAAAAAAAGACAGTATATACAATTTTAACAAAGGACAAAGGACTGCGAGCCAGGCCTTCTCGTCCAACATCAGTGCCTGACCTCACAAAAGCGCTTCTAGAGGAAGAAGAAGTTGCTTTCGGCTGCTCCCTGTTCGGGGTCGCCACAGCGGACCAACTGGTCCGCACATCAACTTGGCACATGTTTTACGCCGGATGCCCTTCCTGACGCAACCCTCCCATTTTTTCCGGGCTTGGGACCGGCACTGCATCCAGTGGCTGGGGTTGAGGCATTGGCTGGGAATCGAACCCGGGCCTTCCGCATGATAGGCGAGAAACCTACCACTGAGCCACCAATGCCTCAAAAAAAAAAGCGCTTCTAGAGGAACGGTCATAAATTCCCATAAACACACTCCTAAACCTTGTGGAAAGCCTTCCCAGAAGAGTTGGAGCTGTTATAGCTGCAAAGGGCGGGACAACTCCATATTACTTTCATGTGCATGTAAAGGCAGGCGTCCCAAAACTTTTGGAAATATAGTGTATGCACTGCAGAACACCAAATCTACCTCCAGAACGTTTCATGGTTTTTAAGAAAACCGATTTGTTGTCAGGTGAAATGTTAGTCGTGCCAACAACATGACTACTATAGCAATTAGTAATAGGAACGCCTACTGATGACTTGATAGTACAACGACTTGTAGTGATGATGTCGCTGTATGTATGAGCAAAGCTTTAGTCGGAACTTTATCCTGGTCAGGATCGTGATGAATCCGGAGCCTGTTCCGGGAATGCTGGGCATGAGCCAGGAATTCAGGATGAGACGACAGCTCGTTGCATAATACCACGCAAACCAACATGAGGCGGCAATACTACTGACTGCACCACCGTGCCATCCTGATGCTAAAAATTCCAGTAAGATTGAGGGCATGACTAAATCAACAAAATATATGTACAGTATTGCCAAAGCACCAGGTGTGCACAAACACACACACACACACACACACACACTGTGATAAGATCAGCAGACTGTGGTAAGATCTCAGACAGGTGTAAACCTAATAACTATAATAATCATAATAATACAAGCTGGTATTACGGAGAAAGTTCCCGGCAAGCAGGATATTATTTCAGATCAGAAAAAAAAAATTGCGACGCTGCAAACACGGCTCGTCGTTATTCCCGGTTCTGCCCATCATCACACAGCTGCCGGATTTGACCCTTTCCTGGTCTATCCCATTTCAGCTCTGTAGAAAGTTGCACTGCACTTCGCACTACAGTGTATGTGTGTATATTGCACAGTGTGTGCACGCTGAGGGAGATGAGAGTGTGTTTAAATGCGGGTGCATCATGAGTTATACAAATACTAATGTAAAACGTGTAAATATATGCTTATATATTCTTACACGTGAGCCTGTAGAACAGTTAGTTCCTTTATCACCGTTCTCTGGTGTTGTGAGAATTTTGGTGTTATGGTTTTATGCACTGGATCTCTTTCATATTTTTATTTTCAGTTTAAAACCTTTCTTTTGCATAATGTTTGTCTCTTATTTATTTTTATTTCCTTACCTAATTGCTCTAATAAAAGCTTTGTTTTGTGTTGCCTATTCATTTGTACATTCATTTGTATATTTGTTTTTATTATTATTTTTATTATTATTATTATTATTATTACCTCTTTTGGTGAAAGTATAGAGATGTAGTCTTCGTAGATCATGCGTGCCTTCTCCTCTATCATGCTCTTGTTGATCTCCTTCTTCAGATCCTCGCAAGCCAGCCAGAAGAGCATGTTCTCCTCACTGTACTCTGTGCGCAGAAACTCGCGGAACACGTTCCGGCCTGCCGGGTTCTTCATCAGCTTATCGAAGGACTGAGCCCACTGTTTAATCTCCTCTACCGTTGGTTTGGTGCTGAGAAAAAGCAAAACAAAACATTTAATTGATTCGGGCTGGAGATGAGTGTGTTTTTTTTTTGTTTTTTTTGAGATCTTCAGGCTGTATGGTGTGTGTGTGTGTTTTTTAAACACTATTACACTATTAGGGGTTTGCCAGAAATTCATCATTGTCCCTGTCTTAGAACAAGCTTGGGCATGCGGTGGTATGCAAATCTCCAAAGTCCATCACACTAATGATAAAATTCATCTCACACCTGCAGCTTTCAACCTGCCCTGTATTCCAGTACTTGGAGAATTCCCCTCATGATTCATGAAAAGTATCTACCTATTACGTCATGAGCGACGAGACGGTTGATTGCCTTTGAACTAACTACCTACAAGGGTAATCAGCTGGCATGCTAACTAGTAGGCAAGTTAACAGTCATATAACTGTTTGTTTGTTGTTCTTTGATTGGTAGTCCTGAGCAAATGTCATACATAGTAACTGCTAATGAAGTGGAATAAATATGGTGTTTATATTTAAACCATATTTTGCCATCACAGCACTTCGATGCTTGTGAGATTCTTACATTTTTTATAATGCTCAAGCTAGAAAGCCTCATCATATGCCCACACCGAGAATAAGTGAAAATGCTGTCTTTGAATGTGTGTGTTTGTGTGTGTGTGTGTGATCTCACCAAACTTCACAGTTTGGTATGGTCTCCAGCTTAGTCTCCTGGGCTTTCAATCTCCGGCGACTCTCATCTTCTTTCCTAATAGCGAGACTGGAAGGTGGTAAAACGGCATTGAGAAATAACAGTTGTGCCCGAACCATCTTGGCCTGGCCGCACACATATACACACACACACAGATACACGTGATATGAAGGGACGAACATTCCTAACACAAACACTCTCCAGCTCACCCTTATTATTGTACACATACACATGCTATTTATCACACAGAGATGTTAAAGCATGTGTAGTGCTGCAATCTTGGGTCATGGAACAGACCCGGGATTCTCGTCTCACTCGTAGCATGGCAGCTAATAAATGACCTGAAAGTATAATGGGATCATAACGTATACAAGGAGACCAAAAAACGTCCAAACGATCCATGTGAATTTTTTCTTTTTTTGCATCGTAATTTCATTAATCTGCAGTAATACACTCAAAACCTCTTCCACCCCAATTACACGCCGTTCGTGTGGCTGTGACTAAATTTTGCCCTTGTGGTTTGTGGTCTGTTATATAAAGTGAAACTGCATGCAAATACATGGCTATATTAAATCATCACATTCCTACGCAGACCTTCGATATTACAACATAGACCCGAATATATACGTTTCTGCTTTGAACACTTGTGGGCAGTTTGCTGTATGGTCGATGTGGTCTTCGAATCTGTTTCCATTACTGACTTTCTCCTGCTGGTGACCACAAAGCCTACCAATAGAGCAGTGCTGAGCTAGTCAGGCTCACAGGCTGCAAAACCTCAGGCCCCGCTTCAGCATGCGGCCACGTGCTGCTAACACCGCACTGTGGTCCACCACTTACACCTAACACAGACGTGTGTAGCCTGGCCGCAGTGCTAGATCTTCCAGTTGCAGCTCTATGCTTTATCGTTTATGGGGAGCCTGTCAGAAATAGATCTAGAAGAGCTCTGTTATTAGGCAGTAAAAGCATTCCCAAGTGGCTAACAACGTCTGTGTGTGTTCAGTGAATATGCTGCCATATCCCACAGAGCTCTTGGTAGAAACGAGAGCAATCTTAATCACAGTTGTTCCTAAGGGTCCCAGTACACAGCGCTAACACACACACGCACACACACACACACACACACGCGCACAGACATATTCAGAAACACATGTAAACGGACAGAAAAACTTATGCAATCAGTTATGAAGAGGAAGTAGCTGGAAAACACCATGTGACAGAAAGAAAGTATAACAAATCAAGGAAATGAGATCAACTGAGAAGTACCAAATAAACTGCAACAAGGCAATCAATCTAAGCTAAAAATAATTCAATTTAATAAAAATAGAGGTGCGAGAACCAGACGTGGGAAATAAGTGTATTACACGAGGTATGCTTGCATCCACCTGTTTTAGCAAATGTGCAGCAGAAACGTAGGGGAAGTAAAAGTCAATGGCTTTTCTATCTGCCGTGTGAATCTCTGTGCACCAACATGATGACACGCATTCATACTTGCTATATTGTGGTTCCTCTAGGTATTAATAGCTAGTCAATGAATCCAAAAAAAATGGATGTTATTGAGGTTTTAGACATGTTCTATACGTTACACATTAGTTCTATGTCCTCATATGAACAGTTGAATGGAAACCCCAGCTTATTATGAGAGAGAGTGAAATTGGTGTATAAGTCATACCAAGAGCAGCTACAGCAGCAGCACCAGCAGAAGCAGCAGGCGTTGGGTCTCTGTGTGAGGGGCGAGTGCTGCGCCCGGCTCGGGGACATCTCGCTCCGTGCCATCGGAGACTCGCGCTCTGCTGGGACAGGGCCTGTGTACTGAGAAACACATAGTAAGGCAACTGGACGGCATGTACACACACACACAGCAGTGTCTAACCCTGAGTCCACTACCAAGAACCATTTAGCCATTTATAATTAGCCAAATATATCTGAATTATACTGTCTTTCAATCAGTTTGTCAAATTTATTCGGACAGCATATTTCATTTCATTTATTCTCTATGATCTTAAGACTGTGTTGCTTTTAGATCTTAATGTCCAATACATCATATTAACATGGTTCAATATGGTTCTCTAGGCATTAGTACGGTGGCCGAGAAGTGCAAAACAAAATAACAATATCTTGAGTGACAGATGTCTTGTCCAATCAGCGGTAAGAATTCCTGTCCATACCTACCATTAACTTTTCTGAATTGTCCTTGTGTATTTGGATTTGTTATTTGTTTTCAGATTTATTTTGTTTTCTGTTTTGTTATAGTGTTTTCGGATTTATTTTGTTTTCTGTTTTTTTATTTGTTTTCGGATTTGTTATTGTATTTCAGATTTATTTTGTTTTCGGATTTATTTTGTTTTCTATTTGTTATTTTGTTTTTGGATTTGTTATTGTGTTTTCAGATTTATTTTGTTTTCTATTTTGTTATTTTGTTTTTGGATTTGTTATTGTGTTTTCGGATTTATTTTGTTTTCTATTCTGTTATTTTGTTTTCTATTTTGTTATTTTGTTTTTGGATTTATTTTGTTTTCTATTTTGTTATTTTGTTTTCTATTTTGTTATTTTGTTTTGGATTTATCTTGTTTCTAAATTTTGTTAATTTTGTTTTTGGATTTATTTTGTTTTCTATTCTGTTATTTTGTTTTCTAATTTTTTATTTTGTTTTCTATTTTGTTATTTTGTTTTCTATTTTGTTATTTTGTTTTTGGATTTATTTTGTTTTCTATTTTGTAATTGTTTTTTTCGGATTTATTTTGTTTTCTATTTTGTTATTTTGTTTTTGGATTTATTTTGTTTTCTATTCTGTTATTTTGTTTTCTATTTTGTTATTTTGTTTTCTATTTTGTTATTTTGTTTTTGGATTTATTTTGTTTTCTATTTTGTTATTTTGTTTTCTATTTTGTTATTTTGTTTTTGGATTTATTTTGTTTTCTATTTTGTTATTTTGTTTTCTATTTTGTTATTTTGTTTTTTCTTTTTTTGTTTTTATTTTTTTTTTGTTTTCTATTTTGTTATTTTGTTTTTATTATTTTGTTTTCTATTTTGTTATTTTGTTTTTGGATTTATTTTGTTTTCTATTCTTTTTATTTTGTTTTCTATTTTGTTATTTTGTTTTTATTTTGTTATTTTCTTTTTGGTTTTTTTTGTTTTCTATTTTGTTATTTTGTTTTCTATTTTGTTATTTTGTTTTTATTTATTTTGTTTTCTATTTTGTTATTTTGTTTTCTATTTTGTTATTTTGTTTTTGGATTTATTTTGTTTTCTATTTTGTCATTTTGTTTTGCACTTCTTGGCCACCATACATTATTCATTGATATTGCATACAGTAAAAAAAAAAAAATTATTTTCAATTATATTATTGAAGAATTTTGCAGCGTGAGAGATATAATTGAACAGAACTGCATTTACTGCTTCATTACTATTAAAAGAAACTGTTCTTGGGGTGAACTCAGACTTCTGGATCCTATTGCCGGACATGCGATCACATGATTACTTACAAAATACATTTACACTCATACACGATACAGAGGTCATGCTATACATTAAGATGTACACAGTCATGCAGCCACAGAGGATAAATAGAAATTTGCTCTATACTCAGACATAAAGCCTCTATCAGATATTACGTCATGCAATCACATAGAAACGTAGATTTGAATGACTGCAATACCACAAAAGCACAGGTTGATCATGCTTCCTCTAGCCATTGGGTTTATGGAGATCAAGGTGATGGTAGTGGACTTTAGGAGGACTACAACTTTGATTGAGCCCATATCTATCAAGGAGGTTGGAATTATTGACAACTACATGTATTTGGGTGTACACTTAAACGACAGACTGGACTGGAGGACCTACACTGACGCTGTATACAAGCAGACTCTATTTTCTGATCTTTCTATGTTTGTAAGAAGATGCTGGCAATCTTATACCAGTCTGTGGTGGCGCGTGCCATTTACTGTGTTGTGTTGTCTGTCTGTCTATCTAACTATCTATCTATCTATCTGTCTGCCTGTCTGTCTGTCTGTCCGCCTCGTCTATCTATCTATCTATCTATCTATCTATCTATCTATCTATCTATCTATCTATCTATCTATCTGTCTGCCTGTCTGTCTGTCTCGTCTATCTATCTATCTATCTATCTATCTATCTATCTATCTATCTATCTATCTATCTATCTATCTATCTGTCTGCCTGTCTGTCTGCCTGTCTGTCTGCCTCGTCTATCTATCTATCTATCTATCTATCTATCTATCTATCTATCTATCTATCTATCTATCTATCTATCTATCTATCTGTCTGCCTGTCTGTCTGTCTGTCCGCCTCGTCTATCTGTCTATCTGTCTATCTATCTATCTATCTATCTATCTATCTATCTATCTATCTATCTATCTATCTGTCTGCCTGTCTGTCTGTCTGTCCGCCTCGTCTATCTGTCTATCTATCTATCTATCTATCTATCTATCTATCTATCTATCTATCTATCTATCTATCTATCTATCTGTCTGCCTGTCTGTCTGTCTGTCTCATCTATCTATCTATCTATCTATCTATCTATCTATCTATCTATCTATCTATCTATCTATCTATCTATCTATCTATCTATCTGTCTGCCTGTCTGTCTGTCTCGTCTATCTATCTATCTATCTATCTATCTATCTATCTATCTATCTATCTATCTATCTATCTATCTATCTATCTATCTGTCTGCCTGTCTGTCTGCCTGTCTGTCTGTCTGTCTGTCCACCTCGTCTATCTATCTATCTATCTATCTATCTTTCTATCTATCTATCTGTCTATCTCTCTGTCTGTCAGTCAATCAGTCAGTCTGTCTGTCTGTCTGCCTGCCTGCCCAGACGCCCGCCCGTCTCGTCTATCTATCTATCTATCTATCTATCTATCTATCTATCTATCTATCTATCTATCTCTCTCTCTCTCTCTATCTGTCTATCTATCTATCTGTCTGTCTATCTCTATCTATCTATCTATCTATCTATCTATCTATCTATCTATCTATCTATCTATCTATCTATCTATCTATATATCTATTCTATTTTCCATTAGAGTATTAGTCAATCATCTAGTGCTACTTTTATCTGTACAATTATTAGAGCATCTGAAAAGTACCAAAAACAGCACAGTCAGTAAATCTGTCCCTGAACATAAACTATCAGAGTGAGTGCCAAAGAAAGCAAAGGGAACCAGACGCCATAATGAGTCACTCAGTTGTGCCATGAGGCGACAGCAAGGACTTCACCGCCACACACATCCACCCGCGGAAATATCACACTCTCCTCGCCAACCTGCTGATTCCGCCAGAGAGACGTGCCAAATACACACCATGATGTTATCACAATACTTTAAAATAGGGCTGCCAGATTTCAGACATGGACAGACTTTGGAGTTGGTGAGGGGGTCGAGACGGAGGATGGGGTGTTGAGCAACCATCCAATATGTCGTCAATGTGGACTTTCATGCCAACTTTTAAACCATGAATTAAACATCCTTAGGTTAATTGTCCATGTGTTGGGATCAGATGTGAATATTAATTATTATAAAAGCAGAGGACATTCGCACCTACAATGCAGGGCCATAAATATATGGACACCCGGCCATCTGACCCATATGTCAAACCTTCACCGAACTGTGGCACAAAGCTGGAAGCACACAACTGACGAGAATGCTTTTTTGAATTATTATAATGATTATGATCATTAACACCAACATCAGTGCCTGACCTCACAAAGGCACTTCTAGAGGAAACACACTCCTAAACCTTGTGGAAAGCCTTCTTCCCGGAAGAGTTGAAGCTGTTCTAGCTGCAAAGGGCGGGCCAACTCCATATTACATTCATGTGCACGTAAAGGCGGACGTCCCAAAACTTTTGCAATATAGTGTATGGGTGGATGATCTAGCATAGCCTTGGCTGTGTTATACCCTGCACAATGTGTGTGTGTCCTGCTACTGATCAGCTTAAGGATGTAAATATTTACTGACTAGTTTTACATTCGCACTTGTACAGGGTTAAGTTAAATTGCTTCACGTGTGCCAACAGTAGTTTTAAAATCCCGTGTAATTCTGTAGAGTTCTTAAGACGGATAGAGTGGAAACGTGATTAAACCAACAGTGAAACAAAGCTCAAGAGGCCCGGATGTTTGTACAGTATATCAGGAAGCACGTGAAAAGCTTTGAAAAGCTGCTGCATGTTTTGAAGGCTTGAAATTAATATGCAAATTATTAACACTGAAGCTCAAACTTTGGCTAGGACCGGCTACTACACGTGAGCTGCATGTTGCTTTTTAAGGGCTGCTCAGAATTGGTGTCAGAAACCCGAGCTTGGGGATGTTTAAAAAAAAAAAGAAGCAGATCCTGAAGTTTTTACTGTACTGAAAATGAAAGGTCATAACATGAGGTAATACGCCCTTTTTATTAGTAATTAGCTTTCTTGAAAAAGCTAAACTGCTACGGATTAAACTGGCTTTGTGTACAAATTGTTTGTGTGTTCAACTGTGGCTTCTATTTCCTTTATGAAATTAGTCACACAATGCCACCCATGCAAAAGAAAGTCTATTTCCTTATTAAATGTGAAGATACTGTACCCACAGCTGCCAGATCTGTGTGACAGAAGCAGTCCAGTTAACACACAGTATGCATTAAATACACAAGGTCTAAAATAGTCTTGCATTATTCCAAATTTTGTCATACATTAAGATATCTCTAATAATCTATCTGCACCAGCAGGTGAAAATCCAATTTTGGAGGTAAATACTGCCTTCATAGCTCCAGGCAAAATACACATGGCTTTAATTTACACCCAGTCTGAGCGATTGGAGAAAATTACATGCAAAACTAGTCATTGAACAGTATACACTATATTGCCAAAGCTTTTGGGACGCCTGCCTTTACATGCACATGAATGTAATATGGAGTTGTCCCGCCCTTTTTCCAGCTACAACAGCTCCAACTCTTCTGGGAAGGCTTTCCACAAGGTCTAGGAGTGTGTTTATGGGAATTTTTGACCATTCCTTTTGAAGCGCATTCGTGAGGTCAGACACTGATGTTGGACGAGAAGGTCTGGCTCGCAGTCTCCGCTCTAATTCATCCCAAAGGTGTTCTATGGGGTTGAGGTCAGGACTCTGTGCAGGACAGTCAAGTTCCTCCACACCAAACTCGCTCATCCATGTCTTTATGGACCTTGCTTTGTGCACTGGTGTGTAGGAACAGGTCATGTTGGAACAGGAAGGGGTCAAACTTTTGGCAATATAGTGTCATTTCCCCTTTTCCGTCTTTTTCTCCATGACCTTTCACTTTTTTTGTGCAATAGATATATATGTTGGAGAGAAGTGCACTTTGCATGCTGCACATTTAGGTTTGCGTTGCAGTTTTGTAGACATCATGTATTTTTTTCCATGCAGAATGCTGCATAATTACACCTGGGACAAACGATTTAGCACATCAGGCCCTAAAAATGCAGCCACATTTTTTTTCTCAGCTCTGGTGTTATTTTTAATTTCCCAAAAAGGCTCAGTAATAATTCTTTTCTAAATACATTTAGGCCAAAATAGAGGGGCCTTATGCCTCTGTCCACTGACCATTACTAATACCATCATAGTAGCATGACAGCCTCAACTACACACACAGAGGACATGCCATGTTTGTGTGTATGTCAGTAAGCAAGCGAAAGGGAACTGGGGAGTGTTAAAACAAAAGCGCTTTGTTGCTTAATGACCTGATGAGAGTATAGAGGCATATTTAGATGAATGGAGGCGCTCTATAGACCCAAACACACACACTGCCTTGTTACAGTAAAAGGATCTCATAATGAAAACCCTGGCCAAACCAACAAGCCTTAAATTGTAACAACAACCCTCTGTAGCTGAGGACAATACACACACTATCATATTCCTTTGCATGGCTGCACAGCCGTGAGCTGAAACAGCGAGGGGAAGTGTGTGTGAGGGTGGAAGGAAGTAGACATTTATCCTGTGGAGTACCCAACAGCATGCGATAATTGTGCACCGATATACCATGTGATAGTCGGCACACGTTAATCTGACTGAGAATATCACCGCTACAACTCAGCGCTCAGCTTTTAAAAGGTGCTGACACTTTAGTGCGTTCAGATCGAGATCTAGCGTCTTCTGATCGTATTGCTCGTGGATAAGAGAAAGACTATTACCATTTTTATTCCTGTGGATTTTTGTGGAATTATTACTGCAAGTGTTCTTAGGCTAATTAAAATGCATCATCGATAGTTTCAGATACGACCTCACGATTGATGTTGACAGCATTCCTAAGCACAGTGGAACATCGGCATACAAATTCAGTTCGTTCTGTGGAAGTTCTTAAGGCGAATATTTTACTATAAGAGAACGTAAATGCAGATAATCCGTTCCAGCCGCCCAAAAATATGAGCAATATTACCAGTACGAAGCGTATGTAAACTGTACGGCTGCTTCTAAAGAACTGACCCAAGCCAAGCATTCCATGTCAATGGTCCTCACAGGAAGTCGTGCCGCCAAGCTTGGGCTAAAAATAGAACAGACCGCCCACTCCACCGATCTGTCAACCAACAAACGCCTGGAAAATCACCTAGCTTTTGAACGCATGGCGAAGGCAACGCTGGTATCGTGGGTTGACTCTTTCCAAACAGATTTTGCTGATTGAAAAAAAAAAAATCGTAAACTTAGCCAGCGTTCGGTTCGATTCGGTTCTCCGTATGCTGAAAATTCTTCGTATGCTGATGCGAATATCTTGCAAAATTTCAACTCTTAAGGCGAAATCCGTAAGGGAGGACATTCGTATGCTGAGATTCCACTGTATATGCTCCAACCCTGTTTGCTCCTCTTCCTCCTAAGAACAACTGTATAAAGAAGGAATTGTATGTTTCCTCTTAGAGAGTGCTTTTTGATCTTGCACTTCACTTGCTGGGTTTTAAAGTCCAGTGCAGACCTTCTTAATATTCTTCGTCTGAATGTAGAATGCTCTTAATAAGCGCAGAGCAGTGTGTTGGCTGAATGTTTATAGTAGGAGCAAGTGCTTTCCTTTCCAAATTTCTCTTCTTGGCCTTCCCCCTCTCCCAGCTTTTCAGCATGACATAATGTAGTTTCAGCCAGCGGACAGTAACTCGGGATATTTTTAGCTCTTGGCAGCCCCGTAGCACTCCTGTCTGCTCTTCTTTTGCTTCTACTCAGTGCTGAGTCTATTTTCTTCCACAGGGTTCAGTAGGTGTGAGCGTCTGTTTAATCTACATCGAGAGGAGAGGTAAGCCGTTGTGTGTGCATGTGTGTGTGTGTGTGGGGAGAGAGAAAGAGAGAGATAGAAAAAGAGAGGGTGAGACACAGAGAGAGAGATAGAGAGAGAGAGTGTTAAGGTAGTTGAGGTGTGACAACACACTGCACACTTTAACACACAGTTAAAGCAAATAGAAGGAAAAAAATCCGCTTGTTTGTCCCCGGTGGCTTCCACTCACTCCTGGTGAGTTTACCTCTGGAGACTCTTGGCTCGGCCGACATCAACAGACTCGTGTGATTGCGTCTGGCACCGTGCAGTGACTGTCAGTACAGAATTAGTCTTTTTAAAGCTATACTGATGCACCTAACTTGATATCTCACTATTACAAAAACAGATAGCAATAAGTTGCTTCCTGTTCGGGGTCACCACAGCAGACCAACTGGTCTACCCAACAACTTGGCACAGGTTTTACACCACACACCCTTCCTGACACAACCCTCCCATTTTTCCAGGCTTGGGACCGGTACTGCATCCAGTGGCCAGGGTTTGAACCCGGGCCTTCCGCAAGGTAGGTGAGAAACCTACCACTGAGCCACCAATGCCCTTATAAAAATAGATAGCAATAATATTCATTATTCATTAACGGTGTGTTAAGAAGCGCACTGTAGGGCTACGTTTGAGAGAGAATGCGATTGCAACAGAGCATTGCCAAAATCCTCCAAAGTGGAAGTTTGTTTTAAGTTCTCACTTTAAAACACAACCGATGCTATGTTACCAAACCCGTTTATGTACATTTTGCACATTTTCTTTATATATAAAGACCTGTATTAACAATGCATTTATGTGGGACAGAATGCTCATTATGCAGCGTTGGGTAGTAGCATCGTCTAAGTAGCGAAACTGAATCAATTCTCTTGTTACTAGTTAACAAACCTGTAGTAGAGTCTGTAATTTGACAAAGAACATTTCTATAACACGTATAACAGGTATATGTATAACGATATACTGTGTTTCCAGTCATCATCATCATCATCCCGTGTTCAGTTCGCATTGAAGTCGCTGGGAGTCGATCCAAAAAGAGTCGATTCCCTGATTCCATGAGTCAATTCCAGATCTTTGCAGTCGATTCTACATTCGTGGATTCTACAAACTCCAACCTTATGTTAATTTAGGTGTCTGATTTGAAAAAGTGGGGAACTTAAGCACTGGATATTCCCTTTCCTTGACAGCTTGTCTGATAAATATCAGTAATATGCTGGGGGAAAAAAAGCTTCAACTTAATTCAAATATTCCATATGACTGAATTGAGCGCCATTAACAACATCATTCATTTTACGAGCCCTGAATAAAAACAAACACCGAGCTCACAATTAAGCCCACGAAGCTGGTGTTTTGCAAGACAAATTACCGCTGTGCTATGTGTTTATTACCTAAATTTAGTTCTAGTTTCCATCAGTGCCAACGTTCTCGTGAGATTTGTTAAATCTATGTCAATTGATCACGCTCATGCTACATAATTCAATCTCGTAATTTAGAAAATGGTTTAAATTGGAAATAGCAGTGAAATTATGTTTTGTTGATGAATGTAATCTATACACTATATTGCCAAACGTTTTGGGACACCCCTCCAAATCATTGAATTCAGGTGTTGTTTTTCACGGGTTGGGTTCGGCCCCTTAGTTCCAGTGAAAGGAACTCTTAATGCTTCAGCATACCAAGACATTTTGGACAATTTCATGCTCCCAACTTTGTGGGAACAGTTTGGGGATGTCCCCTTCCTGTTCCAACATGACTGCACACCAGTGCACAAAGCAAGGTCCATAAAGACATGGATGAGCGAGTCCTGACCTCAACCCTATAGAACACCTTTGGGATGAATTAGAGCGGAGACTGCGAGCCAGGCCTTCTCGTCCAACATCAGTGCCTGACCTCACAAATGCGCTTCTAGAGGAACGGTCAAAAATTCCCATAAACACACTCCTAAACCTTGTGGAAAGCCTTCCCTGAAAAGTTGAAGCTGTTATAGCTGCAAAGGTGGGACAACTCCATATTACATTCATGTACATGCCAAGGCAGACGTCCCAAAACTTTTGGCAATATAGTTTATCTATCTATCTATATATCTATCTATCTAATATTTAAAATAATCATCAGTTGCAGCCCTCCTCTTGCACACAATATAAATGTTTCTCAAATCAGAATGAGTGTGAGTGTGTGAGGTTTCTCGAGATTTTAAAAAAAAAAAAAGCTGTGAGAAAAAAACAAGGGTGTGTGTGAGTGTGTTTCTCACTATCTGAACATGCTTGTGTGGAGCCAGATAAGCTGAGCAGCTGAGCCACTTCTCATCTTATTAACCCTTCCTCCAAAATCCTATTAGGGGGGATTTGGTGAAGTCCTGGCAACCCTAACTGCTGCATCACTTGACCCAAAAGAGCAGCAGAAAAAAATAGAAAGCACATTCTTGTCTGAGAGGGGGTGGGTGGGGGGGGGGCATGGCAGCTGGCTGGGGCTTTTGTCTTCTCTTGATGCTGTATGTTTAAAGAGCAATATGACTCTCACTCAGGGGTTTTAACCAATTAAGCACTTATTTGAGAAGTAATCTGTGTGATTACTCTTCCATTCTTGCAGCCTTAGATCAACAGAATCAGATCAGGGACAAACTCCCAGCCGAGTCAGAGTATTGTTAAGGGGAGACACTTAGAGTCAGAGTGTTACACAATCTGACAATAATCGATAACATCTACAAGTGTGCTAAATACCCAGAACCTCACGACACGATGGTGGAATATCGGCTGGAACGGCAAACGGGAATTACAGGAATGGCACTCTTGTGAAGGCCCAGCGACAGACAACTCTAGACAAGTTCAAAGCACATTCTCACCAGCTCTCCTGAAATTCACTTGACTCCAATCATGGAATTTACTAACAAGTGGCTTGGATTTCCAAAATGCACGAGTGCCTGATAAGAGAGATGTATGGTGTGGCGCTCCGGGAATAGACACTGATACATGCTGCTGGAGATTCTATTAAGCCATTTCCTGAACCGGTCATGAAACTCTTGCACACAAAATTAGTCACAACTTTATAAAAACTGAGGTTCTTCCACCGCTCATAAAATGAAGATTCCGGAAGAGACGCGTCAAGTCACACACGAAATCGAGGAAATTATGCAACATCGAGTCACAGTGATAGGAACAAAGCCAATATGCTTTGAACCATTTAGTCTAGTGTCACAGTTAAACATGCTTATTTAATAGCCATAGGCCTAGCTTTGGAAGGAGACAGGGGGCATTTGGGTATGGAGTGTGTATAACGCAGAGTAAACTGTCCTCTCCTATTACAGATGCTCAGTAAAAATCAGAAAACTGTCAGACTACTACAAGTTCAGTTCAGAGGCTACTACAGTTTGTCACGCCTCGTTTTATTCTCGGGTGCAGAAATCGAGCGGGAAATAGCTTAAAGTCAGCCACTTCGGCTGAACAGGCGGTTCCCAAGGTTAACTGAGTACATGTGAGAGTCTAAGTCGCTGTGAGCCAGGAGTTACTGTGAACTGTAAGGGGAAAAAAAGTGCTCCAATCTAGCCTTTATCTAGCACAGTTTGCAGGTTTCAGAGCAACATCAGTGTTTAGGACTGACCGGTGTATTGACTAGCAACAGAATGGATCAGTTGAGCATTTTCTTGAATTCATGACCTTATCTTATGACCACGAAATCCTTTGTTTAAGACCAAGGAATAATTTGTTTCGACTAAATAAACAAAGTGTCGAGCACAGACACTCCGTCGTTAGCTCGTCTGTAGAGATGTCAGCCACCACCTCTGTTGACAACGGTAATGCCTTTTTGTTACCCATGGACAATGCCTTTTCCTGTAGTGATCTCTTCAACCATCTTTGTTGACCCCTGCTACCACTGGGGATGTGGTAGCTCAGTGGTTAAGGTGTTGGGCTCAGTGGTTAAGGTTGTGAGTTTGAATCCCAGGTCCACCAAGCTGCCACTGCTGGGCCTCTGAGCAAGGCCTATAACCCTTAATTGCTCAGTTGCATTAAAAATGTAAGTCGCTCTGGATAAGGGTGTCTGCCAAAGGGCAGAATTGCAATTGTTAAAGTCCTTTTGTTACCCATGGATATTTCACATACAGTACATAATGACAAAGACCACTTCTTTGGTCCGTATAAATACTCCCTGTCTGTCTCGATAAACTCTGAAGGGCATTGCAACTCTGTACGGTTCTTTCGCCACTACATTTCCCCGATATATCGTCTTGGAGTGGCAGACCGGACTTCTTCTCGAAAAAGTGAACCCAAAAGAAAATTCACCACTCACTCAAGTGCAGGTCGCAATTATGAAAAAGAACCGGAGTCGGGATTCATCTCACGCTAGCCTGTAACCTCTGTGAAAACCTGTGTGATGTTCTATTCAAAACAGATCATAGCCTCCATATCTGGCTTCAATATGGAGAATTTAATCTCTTCATAGACTTGCATTGAAAAGCTACAAAGCTGAAGTCAGGAGGATAAATAAGCTCATTATAAATCTCAATAAAATGATGTAAACTAAGCTTGCATGTGCTCAGCAGCAAAGGTACGTATTGAACTGTTGTATAGTGACACAACCCTTGTATAGTGATGTTTACTTAAACCTCCGTTCATGTGATTGAAGACGTTTGTGAATGTATCTGTGTGGCAGCACAAACAAGGGAAGCTAAGATGCATCAGAAAGAGGATGCTTTGTTGCATATTACGAGCTAGAGCACCGTTTATTTTTGGAGATCTTAGAGCTGCAGACTCCCCGTCGTCCGCCGGACATTTAAACGGTCCGATTAGATCCAGTTACTATCGTCTAGTTATCTGGCTACTATCGTGCAGTACTACTGTCACTTGTTCCGAGCCTAACTATAAGAAAAAGGAATGTACAGTGTGCGATCCTGCCGTAGTGCGAAGCTGCAGTGAACAAAACCTGATCTACTCGCTTGTGCTGCGAATTTATAGCTGCAGCCGAACAAACTAACCAATCCGGTGGTTGATATGCAGCGCCATAGATAAGGCACTAAGGCACAGTTATTGCTTTGAGGAGTTTTCGCTAGAGCATCTGTGCCCGCCATGCTTACTCATAAACCTCATACGCAAACACGCTTCAACACAGAAGTATACATTAGCGTGACCCTAAGTTGAAATGAAACCTCTGCGAAAACCACAACATATTTAACAGAATGTATTGCTCCAAGTCCGTTCACAATTATCTAACAGCCTGACGTGCACGTAAACGAATCCCAGTATAAACAACTGCTCGCATAGAGATGGGAGAGAAAATAACACACATGATGCAATGAAACATAATGAATACAGGCTGATCAAAACCTGGGTGATATGGACATGGTTAACTCCTGAGTTACAGAGATTTGGCCACAGCAGAGCAAGCGAGCAACAGGAAGACAAGGGAAGTGTTGTAACTGGCCCGATGTTGTAAGCGACACAAGGGTGTGTGTGAAACCTAGTGAGTCAGCGTTGTCTCTTCCTCTTTCTGCCAATCTGCAGACCAGAGAAAACGATAAGCACACACACACACACACACGAAGACACGTCCTCAGTGCTACGTTTCTGTACGAAAATCTGTCGGATTGTTTGGACAGCCTTTTGTGTACGTCTTGGACAATTTACAAAATCGCTAGAAAACAGGATCGTGTCTTTTTCAGAGGGATGGTGTGCATTCTGCACCACAAAGTTTGTGTCTAAAAGTGTTAAACTCCATTTCGTTTTATACCTTGATTATTATTATTATTATTTTATTGTATTTGGTGAATCCAATAATGGAGTTGAAGTAAAAGAAGGAAGTGCAGAGTCCTTTAGTGCATCGTGCCAAAGTGATGTGCTGACTTCCTGTCTTACCCAACCCTAGAGTCCCTCTTCTTACAGCACAGGCCAGAAGTCGGAGATCGTAGGGGGTAAAAGGTTCAGGACCATGTGGGCATGAGAATACAAATGAAAAGTTCTGGGATTTCGATGTGAAGTACACGTTATGCAATTTTTTTCACCTTATATGGGTATGAGCATGTGCAGAGTAAACAAATACACTAATACAGTTTTATTAAATTTACTCCACATGAGGTTCTCAGTGGTGAACTCTTCGGGTCTCTTCCCGCTTTTGACATGAACTTGATCACTACTTGCCTTCCCATCCCATTTTTCACACTGTTTTTTTCTACTCAGCTATTATTCGCCTCTGAGTGTGAGACAGAGAGCTGCGACTTGAGTGTGCAAAGTTATTTCATTAGAGCATATCTAAAAACCTTCCTAGCCCCCAAAAAGATTGCAACATCTTCCCATGGTATCCCACGGCTATCTTGATGTTATTTCTAGCCATCACCAGCTGTATCATTATTGGTTTCCCTTCATGTCCTCCCCTTGGACTTTTTATATTCGTCTCCTAACGCACCATAAAAGCTGTCCGTGCCAGCACAAAATGGTATTGCTAACAGCTGATTACAATACAGAGACTTGAAATGAGCCTCTTTTATATGTTAAGTAGTACTAACAGTAATCAAATATTCATTATAGGGAGAAACTACTGAATACTCAGTATAAAGGCATTTCCTGTCTATACAATCTATAGTTCTTGACTATAGAAGCACATTATTGTAATTGAAACACACTTCCTGTCTATAGACGCAAATTTCTCCCTACAGAATCACATTTGTTATCTACAGGATTTACATTATATGTCATATGAAAGCACATTTTCGTCTATAGAATCATACTTCTTGTCTACAGAAGCAATTTTTCAGACTACAGAATCAAGCTTTTGTCTATAAAAGCACACTTTGTGTCTAGAGAATCAAGCTTTTGTCTAAGGAACCAAGCTTTTGTCTATAAAAGCACATTTTATGTCTATAGAAGCAATTTTTTGACTATAGAATCAAGCTTTTGTCTATAAAAGCACATTTTATGTCTATAGAAGCAATTTTTTGACTATAGAATCAAGCTTTTGTCTATAAAAGCAAATTTTCTGTCTATAGAAGCAATTCTTTGACTATAGAATCAAGCTTTTGTCTATAAAAGCACATTTTCTGTCTATAGAAGCAATTTTTTGACTATAGAATCAAGCTTTTGTCTATAAAAGCACATTTTCTGTCTATAGAAGCAATTCTTTGACTATAGAATCAAGCTTTTGTCTATAAAAGCACATTTTCTGTCTATAGAAGCAATTCTTTGACTATAGAATCAAGCTTTTGTCTATAAAAGCACATTTTCTGTCTATAGAAGCAATTGTTTGACTATAGAATCAAGCTTTTGTCTATAAAAGCACATTTTCTGTCTATAGAAGCAATTCTTTGACTATAGAATCAAGCTTTTGTCTATAAAAGCACATTTTCTGTCTATAGAAGCAATTCTTTGACTATAGAATCAAGCTTTTGTCTATAAAAGCACATTTTCTGTCTATAGAAGCAATTGTTTGACTATAGAATCAAGCTTTTGTCTATAAAAGCACATTTTCTGTCTATAGAAGCAATTCTTTGACTATAGAATCAAGCTTTTGTCTATAAAAGCACATTTTATGTCTATAGAAGCAATTGTTTGACTATAGAATCAAGCTTTTGTCTATAAAAGCACATTTTCTGTCTATAGAAGCAATTCTTTGACTATAGAATCAAGCTTTTGTCTATAAAAGCAGATTTTATGTCTATAGAGGCATTTTTTTCTACTGAACCATACTGTTTCTCTATAGAATCACACTTCTTGTCTACAAAAGCAATTTTTTTGACTATAGAATCAAGCTTTTGTCTATAAAAGCACATTTTCTGTCTATAGAAGCAATTCTTTGACTATAGAATCAAGCTTTTGTCTATAAAAGCATATTTTATGTCTATAGAAGCAATTCTTTGACTATAGAATCAAGCTTTTGTCTATAAAAGCATATTTTATGTCTATAAAAGCTCACTTTGTGTCTATAGAAGCAATTTCTGTCTATAGAATCAAGCTTTTGTCTATAAAAGCATATTTTATGTCTATAGAAGCAATTTTTTTGACTATAGAATCAAGCTTTTGTCTATAAAAGCAGATTTTATGTCTATAGAGGCCTTTTTTTTCTACTGAAGCATACTGTTTCTCTATAGAATCACACTTCTTGTCTACAAAAGCAATTTTTTTTGACTATAGAATCAAGCTTTTGTCTATAAAAGCTCACGTTGTGTCTATAGAATCAAGCTTTTGTCTATATAAGCACATTTTCATTTACAGACTCACATTTCTTTTCTACAGCAGCCCATTTTGTGTCTACAGAATCATCTTTGCTCTCAGTAGAATCATACGTCTTGTTTACAGAAGCACATTTTATGTCTATAGAAGCACAAAACCATATAAACCCGATAATAACCCACAGAACACTGTCATTTCTTGTATACAGAAGCAGATGTTTGCTGACATAAGCTGTCTATAGAAGCGCACATTGTCCGTCGAAGCACAATTTTAGCTATAGAAGCACGAAACCCTACAGAGGACCCCTATGCAAAGTTTTCATGTGATGTGTTATGTTACACACTTCACAGTCATGTGACCAAACTCTATCTAAGTATGTATCTCTGCAGCCTTCAGCCAAATAAGTGACATGTGGAACGGCTTAGTATTAGGGTCAGAGAAGGTAGAATCATCCTCTGCTGAGTTTGGAGCTGGCCTCAGGCAGCAGAAATGCAGATCTCATACGATCTGATTGACAGCAGGACAAATTTTACTAGGTAGATTAATCAGTGTGCACATATAACAGGCACACAGACACCACAAAAAGCTGAAAAGCCATCATATAACTGTTCCGCTTATGCCACACGGCCACATCACGGATAAAAGTCTTGAGAGGAAATAAAGAACATGAACTTGAATAGAACATGTATATTTTTGGAGGACAGAGGAAGATCAACGTACTTCATTAGCACACTAGTTCACTCTGTGTTATTAAATTACATTAGTTGTTTTTTCCCAATTAGATTTCACCCACAACATGGGACTGGGCAGCACACTGAAACTCTTACTTGCCTGCAGGGTTAGCTAATAAATTTATGATATCCCATCACTTCCACATCACACTATATCCTTTTCGATGAAGTCATACTGAAGCTGGTGGAAATAAAGAGCGTAATAAAGATATAAAAGAGTATAATAAAGATAGAACAGAAACAACAGAACAGTCATAGGATCAACAAATAAATATCATCAAATAATCCTCATAACACACACACACTTGCCTTATTATTCATGTCAGGACCTTCTACTGAAACAAGTCTTAATATAGTGGATTAATGCACCCTAACTTTTAAGCTTCCTTAAATTTCCTTTTAAAATAAAAAATGTAAAAAATGTTTACTATGTAGGGATCAGCCAAATGTCCCCCAGAAGGTTAAAACTGTCAGATATTCTATCCTTGTGAGGAAATTCTGGTTCAGACCAAAGAGAGAGAGAGAGAGAGAGAGAGAGAGAAAAGAGAGAGAGAGAGAGAGAGAGAGAGAGAGAGAGAGAGTGGTCACAAACAAATGTGACAGAAAATCAGCGCTATATGTAGTATCAACATGTGAAATGAATTGAAATTCGATTTGGCAAGCATGGCTAAATGCTGAAGGCATCGGCCTCAAGGGCCACATGGAGACAGGGAGCTGGAAGTGGGAGGACTGTAAGAACATCACTCTCACTCAGTCTGGATGGGGTGCTGTGAATATCATGTGTCACTGGTAAGAAACTGATACCAGTATACCAGTATTTTTCCGCCACAATAATCATGCTACGTTTCAGCCTATTAAAAAGGCACAGTTTTAACATATAGCTATACTTTGCACTAGTCAGGGCATAATTCTTACAGTCAATGCTACAATATCTATATCATCCTGTAATGAGAGCTACACTATATTGCTAAAAGTTTTGGGACGTCCGTCTTTACATGCACATGAATGTAATGTGGAGTTGTCCCGCCCTTTGCAGCTATAACAGCTCCAACTCTTCTGGGAAAGCTTTCCACAAGGTTTAGGAGTGTGTTTATGGGAATTTTTGACCGTTCCTCTAGAAGCGAATTTGTGAGGTCAGGCACTGATGTTGGACGAGAAGGCCTGGCTCACAGTCTCCGCTCTAATTCATCCCAAAGGTGTTCTATGGGGTTGAGGTCAGGACTCTGTGCAGGCCAGTCAAGTTCCTCCACACCAAACTCTCTCATCCATGTCTTTATGGACCTTGCTTTGTGCACTGGTGTGCAGTCATGTTGGAACAGGAAGGGGTCATCCCCAAACTGTTCCCACAAAGTTGGGAGCATGAAATTGTCCAAAATGTCTCGGTATGCTGAAGCATTAAGAGTTCCTTTCACTGGAACGAAGGGCCCAACCCGTGAAAAACAACACCTGAATTCAATGATTTGGAGGGGTGTCCCAAAACTTTTGGCAATATAAGTGTGCATGGAAATAAATATAAAATGTCATTCTTTATGCGCTGTATAAATATCCCCAGGTTTTGTTGAAACCCCATATGAGAATAAGGCTTCTTCCCAGTCCTAGCTCTCAAACCAGGTCAACTTCATAAAAATTAATTAATTTTGTCATTTGTTTTCAATATTGCAAAGCACGGCATGTCAAGTGGCTCGACTCACACGAAGCAACAGGAAGTGAAAAAAAAAAATGAACCAGGCGTAAATTCATCAATTAGCACCTGATTTAAAGAAGTAGATTATTTTTTTTCCAACTATTTTCCAGCAACATGAACAGCCAGAGTTTAGTGTTCCAAAGCCTTAAATCACACCAAGAGTTTTTCTCCAATCAAGCAGTGAAGCAAACGCTCAAAATTCACATTCACATATTCATAACTTGATTTCTTCACAAAAAGCTTCTGAGGCAATCTGGAGTTTCTGAGAGTGTGAAAGACAGAGGGTAACCAAATGATGCAATGCAAACTTCACACTGAAATGCAACGCACTAAATTTGGAAATGTCAAACGAAAGGCGAATCTCAGGTTGGCTCCGAGCTCTTCAGCCTCACCCCCAAGCAGACATTTCCTGTTCTGCATGCATGCAGGGAGAACAACTTGAACAAGACTGGGACTCATATAGTGCACACCTTAACAACATCCTATTTTATGACATGAATGCTTTCAAGGTAGTTGTTTTGTTTTCTTTTTCAGAGCAAAAACCTGGCATTAGTAACGGCCAAGCGGTGAAAAATATTTTCACTGACTTTTCAAATATATATGTACACAAGCAGAAGCACAAGATCATGTTTTACTTTCAGCAACAGAGCAGAAATTCATTAAAGAATTTCGGCACCCTGTGGCGATGATTTTTTAAAGAATTATTATCAATTATTTTAAAAGTTCAACTCCAGCCATTCGAACGAGCTCCTTTTATAGAAAAAAACAGTGCTGAGTGCCAACAATAGTAACCAGACTGACTTCTATAACCTGGCAATAGTCATGAGAAACTATGACTAGTCATGTCTCCCCTGGGGGCAACGTGAGAAAGAGTGAGAGAGAGACAGAAAAAGAGAGAGAGAGGGAAAAAGAGAGAGAGAGAGAGACAATATAATGCTATAAAAAAAAATGTATACTACCTATTTTACACTCACCGAGCACTTTATTAGGAAAAACCTGCATACCTACTCAGTCATGCAAGTGATCAAAAATCATGCAGATCTAGGCCAGGAACTTTGCATAATGTTTGCATCGACCATCAGAATGGGAAAAAAAGTGATCTCAGTCATTTTGACCATGACATGGTGCCAGATGTGCTGTTTTGAGTATTTCTATAATTGCTGATCTGGGATTTTTACACGCAAGAGTTTCTAGAGCTTACTCAGAGTTTAATCACAATGGTGCAATAAAGAAAAAAACATCCAGTAAGCGACTGTACTGTGGATGGAAACGCCTCGATGATAGACGAGAGAGGTCAAGAGAGAATCCGAGAATGGCCAGACCGGTACAAGCGAACAGAAAGGCCGCACTGACTCACATAACCACTCGATGTAGAAAAGCATCTTATAATCTATAACACATTCTGTCAGCTGAAGAGAAAGCCGAGTTGAAACTGAAAAAAGCGTAGCCTGGTCCTGATGAGGTTCATAGATGCAGCTTGGACCCAACATGCCTTGTATCAACAGTCCAGGCTGGTGGAGGTGGTGTAATGGTGTGGGGAATTTTCCTGGTGAGGTTAATACTAATCAGTCATCACTTTGAGTATTGCTGCTGATCATTCTGCCAAGAGGAAATAATTCCAGAAGTTCAATGTTGCTAAACAACAAAATCCTAGCAGAAAAACACATCGGAAATGTGCTAGTGTATAACAGTAGGTAAGTCACCCCCCAACCCCCCAAGGTTCAATTTAGACCCTACAAACATTCAACAGCTTGTTCTTTCGATACCAATAATCTCAGACGACCGGACGGACAACCAGTGAATGGGAAAGTTTTCAGGTGTCCCTCATAATGCTATGGCAAAACTGTTGCTTTTGGTACCTTTACACTTCTATCCTGATGGGTGTGGTCTCTTTCAGGATGACTCCACCCCCATCTACAGCGAACAAAGGCTCACTGAATGGTTTGATGAGGATAAACATGATGCAAATCATATGCTATGACTTGCGCAGTCAGCGAATCTCAACTCAACCTAACACAACATTGAGCAATAGTCAGAACACCGACTGAGGGAAAGTCTTTTGGAACAATGGTGTTTATCCCTCCAGTTCAGACCAAGAGAATCTATGGCAAGACTCACTGAAAGTGACAGTTGACAGCTTGTAGTGACCAGCACCTCACTTTTTCTTACTATGTTTTTCTTTTCATTTCCATTTCCATTTAAAACACACACACACACACACACAAAATTATATGCGACAGCCTAGAGATATGCAAGATGAATGCAAGATATGCAGCCAGGGCCGGGTGCTTAAGAGCTCTCTGCTGGCTTCACTTAGTTTTACACACATACACATGCACAGGAAGAATGTCTGTTTTTACATCTAAATCTTGCTTTACTCTAACTTTATCCAGATGCCATGCCTGACTGGACGTAAATCCTGTGACTAACTCTGAGTCTTATCCCACACTCCCACCCTACACCCTTACACGTCTCTCCCTCATTACACTTCTCTCCCAGCTGTGGGAACGGCCCACTGCATAGTTAAGTAGCCTTTATTTGTCACATATACATTACTGCACAGTGAAATTCTTTCTTCGCATATCCCATCCTTGGAGGGTTGGACTCAGAGCACAGGGTCAGCCATGATGCAGGGGCTTTGCTTAAGGGCCCAACAGTCGCAGCTTGGCGGTGCTGGGGCTTGAACCCCTATCTTCTGATCAACAACCCAGAGCTACTCCCACCCCCAGCTGAGTGTTTCTAATGTTGGCACTTAGTTACAGTTTCACCAGCAGAAAATATCTAAGGACTTAGGTGCATGGCAGTGACAATGATAATAATGGAGACGTATCAGCATGCTAGGGATGTGGTGTAAATATCTTTACGTTTACAGCACTTACATTTCTGGCACTTGGCAGACTCCCTTATCCAGAGCGACTTGCATCTAATCTCATTTTATATATCAACTAAACGATTGCGGGTTAACGGCCCAGCAATGGCAGCTTGCTGGGTCTGGTATTCGAACCACTGAGCAACCACATCCCCCATAGGATGTCGAAATGTAAACATACTGGTACACAGGAGGTGTGATGTCTAAAAGTATTAAATAAAGACTTAAAAACCGACTGTCAGGAGAAATGCAGTGCGCATGCAGTGTGGACTATCCAGCCAAAAGTATGCGGACACCCGAGCACGACACCGATACAATTTTATACTGTAGCATTACAATTTAATGCTAAATCACTGGAAGTAAGGGGTCTCACCTTAACCTGTTCCAGCATGACAGTGCCCCTGTGCACAAAGCGAGGTGCATGAAGCAATGGTTTGTCAAGGATGGTGATTGAAGGTCTGCTCAGAGCCCTGACCTCAACCCCACTGAACACCTTTGGGATAATTTGGAATGCTGACTGCACCCCAGGCCTCGTCACTTGGCATCAGTGCCTGACCTCACAAATGCTCTTGTGGCTGAACAAGCAACCAGGCTTCAAAATATTAAATCAGGTTATTAAAACAGCAAAAGGGGCACTAAATCTGTAACGGGCTGATCAAAAAAAGCACATATGGGTCAGTTGTCCACAAACCTTTGGCCGTATAGTGTATGCTATGACTTCTCTGAACATACCTGTACTTGCACGTTTTATAAGATAAGCTTGTTCCTTATATTCTTGCATACATCGACAGAAACGCTGCATATGATGCAAACTGAAGAGTGTGCCTGTCAAAACTGATTTAACTGCATTAGAGAGGGCTTGCATGCATGTATTTGTATGTGTATATGCATCATCAGCATAACACACAACACACAGTCGAGTCATACTGACATTCCTAAAAACTACCACCACTGGACAAAAAGAGGAAACAACCACAGGCAAGCGAGAGCGGCGAGTTACCAGAATGTCCATCATGGCTCGGCGGACGGCAGCCAACTAGTCTTACAATCCTCAACGCTGTTAAAAGCCTGGACACATGCATGTCATCCCCCCGCAGGCTGCGGACCTCTCCTTCACAAACACGCACACACAGACACACACACACACACACACACCATGGAAATGCAATGATGTACAGGAACAAACACATACGCACACATAGAGGAAGAAAAAAAGGGAAAGAAGAGGACAGTGCTTATTTCAGTTTGAGTGCTTATGCATTATTAAATACATTTGTGTTGTAAGAAATGCAATCAAGACTATAATTACATGGCAGATAAGGGACTGACATTCAGGAAGAAAGCAGAACTGGTATCAAGTCATAACTAACACTCACACTACACACAATAAAAATAGTGTGAACATCGAACTAGCCATAGCAAAAGCATGACAGTGGGCTTAAAATATCATATTTAAACAGATCTCAGTGTACCTCATGTTACGCACATACACTATATTGCCAAAAGTTTTGGAACATCTGTCTTTACATGCACATGAATGTAATATGGAGTTGTCCCGCCCTTTGCAGCTATAACAGCTCCAACTCTTCAGGGAAGGCTTTCCACAAGGTTTAGGAGTGTGTTTATGGGAATTTTTGACCGTTCCTCTAGAAGTGCATTTGTGAGGTCAGGCACTGATGTTGGACGAGAAGGCCTGGCTCGCAGTCTCTGCTCTAATTCATCCCAAAGGTGTTCTATGGGGTTGAGGTCAGGACTCTGTGCAGGCCAGTCAAGTTCCTCCACACCAAACTCGCTCATCCATGTCTTTATGGACCTTGCTTTGTGCACTGGTGTGCAGTCATGTTGGAACAGGAAGGGGTCATCCCCAAACTGTTCCCACAATGTTGGGAGCATGAAATTGTCCAAAATGTCTCGGTATGCTGAAGCATGAACAGTTCCTTTCACTGGAACTAAGGGGCCGAGCCCAAACCCCTGAAAAACAACACCTGAGTTAAATGATTTGGAGGGGTGTCCCAATACTTTTGGCAATATAAATGTAGAATGGATATAAAATGTTGACACATCCCCGTTCTTGAGGAAAAAACAAACAAACAAAAAAAGAGAGAAATCGTGTCGAAATATTTTCCACATTCGACGTAAAATTACAACGTAGTGAAAAAACGATCAATCAAACATTCCATCAGAAACAATTAAACACTGAATCAGAAATATAAAAATAAAAAAACTTCAGCGCATAAATACCTCAGACTAATAAAATATTTGCCATTACTTTATTAATTCGACGAATTAAAAACGAATATTACAAATGATCTCATGACCGCATAAACATCTGTGTATAATTAACTGTTGCCAATAAACAAACAAACAAACAAATATTGTTGAGAGTTTTTAAAGTCGCTGTGACACAAAGGGATATTTTGCATTCAGCTGTTATCTAGCAGTTCTATAACGATAACGTTTTTCTGAATTCTTCGCTTTTGTGAATATGAACTTTCACGATACGATCAGCGCGGTGGCCTCTTTAACCCAGAATGAACCAGCTGGGAAATCCTGTCTTAAAGCATGAGAGAGAGAGAGAGAGAGAGGGAGGGTATGTGTGTGTGTGTGTGTGTGTTATTAGTGCCGACTAGTATGACTCGTGAAAAACAGCATGCTTAAGAGAAGCCTGCTATTTTGAAACCCCTGTAGCCTCTCCCGATCTGAGATAAAGAGGAAGTTCCTTTTTGTTTTCAGGAAAAGGAGTATGGCTTTGAATAAACTGAAAAGCTTATCATACTTCACGTAATATAAGCGCTATCGTCTGGAGTATGGCTTACTTTATTTTGCACACTATTGTTTGGGAAAAGCATGAGAGTCTTGTTTTGAATCATGCAAAATCATACGCTGTATCATTTCAGCCCTACTTGTAACACTCCACAGATACGGAGTCACTCCAGCCTAAGCTTCCTGCTTTCCGACCAGGAACATGCTGAATCAAGTGCTATTGCATTCGCTTTTTTTTTTTAGTCTTATTGTTAACATAAGATTCATTTTGAAGATTGCTATGCAGATGTTCATTCCCATGCTTGCCATCTTCCCGTTCCCGTATCATTTTATTAATCGTTGCGGATGTTTATTATTTTCTTTTTTTAATTCTCTTATCGCAGATGAAAGCAACAAAGCTGATATTCTTTGCCATATTTTCTATACGCAGATCTTCTACTGGGCTTTAGCACAAGTATTTGTGTTTTAGATATTATTTAAAAAGAAAAAAAAAACTGATCTTGGACAGCTCAATTCAACATTTACATAATATGCAAATGAACTTAGATAACTGTGCAGTGAAAACTTTCCCTGGATAAGAACATGAAGTCTTTCCTGAACTGATAAGGATTGGATATAACAATAAATAACGAAATACACGTGTTCAGGATCAGTAAGTAAACGTATTTTTGGGCTCTCATGTTGTGCAGGAAAAAATTTACTGTAACCCCCCCGGGTCCTAGTCGCACCTGCTCCGAGCGGGTCCCCGGCATGGGAGGTGGGCACACTGACAAGGAGGCTAAAGACTGCAGCCACTAGCATCACTCGCTAGTGCGCTTCTTGAGATCAGGGGAGTGAGGTTTACCTGCACAGCACCTACCACTGGCCTCCGTTACACTCACCCCCCTAAACCTCACTCCCAACCGGGTCACGGCACCAATGTAACCCCCCGAGGTCCTACTCGCACCCGCTCTGAGCGGGCCTCCGGCGTGGTAGGCGGGCGCACTAACAAGGAGGCTAAAGACTGCAGCCATTAGCGTCAGCCGCTAGTGCGCCTCTTGAGATCAGGGGAGTGAAGTTTACCTGCACAGCACCAACCACTGGCCTCCGTTATACTACCATCAGAAAATCAGTTTTAAAATATCTTACTTATTGATTATTAGTAGTACAGGCTGAATGGCTCTGAGAGCACTAATTCTGGTTTGTGTTATTGCACAGGAAGTAACCTTTTAAGTGATGCAGAAACAAAATGGATTTTTTCCAGGTTCAAAGACTGCCATGAGATGCAGATGTATGGTGAGAAAACCTCACTGTAGACTCCACTTCTGTGGAAAGCCCGAAGAACCACGGCCTCATTCACCGTTCTGTCAGAGTCCCAGTATCTAAGTGAAGTTTTCAGGGAGACCAAGACCAGCAGACTACCCCAACCAAACCACCACCACCACAGGTCCTACAACTGTGTCATCTGGTATCCATTTGTCCAGGCAGCCAAGTCAACGGCCAAGCAGCAGGCTATGGAAGAGGGCACACAGAAGGCACTGGACTAAAGATTCAGAGACTATCCACATTTGGCGCAGTGCTTGGGTACAAGCCCCCTTTTATTTCCCTGGAACACCTGTCCCACTGACTCAACTGCTGTAGACAACTGGAACAAACAAATCTGGGAGAATACCCAACACGTGAGCAAAAACTGACACGGAGGCCAGACCCTGCCTTACCAACCAGGAGACTGAGGATGACACACCACCCAAGACATACAACAACCCCATGCCTGTGAGCAGATTAATAAAATCACCTAGTAAGTGGACACTGTTGCATAGTTTTATTGTTCCACGTATCACCAGTTTAAACCAGCCCCATAGCCACCAACCTCCCTCCCATAACCCCAGTACCTCCACTTGACAATGGAAGCCGGCAGAACTACCTTATTAAGTGGGAGGGATATAAACCAGAAGAGCAGTGCTGAGACCAATCATGACATCCTTGACCCTAACCGGTGCCACAAGTTTCAGGTATGTCACCCTGCCCGCTCTGGTCCATGCTTCCGGGTGAGACAAGGGAAAGCACTGCTCCCGAAGCGAGTCCTTCAGGGATGCTGAAGAGAATTCTGTATTGTTCTGTTGTACATTGGACCTATGGATACTATATTATACAATAAAACTCCCAATATGCACCACAGTCTACAAACATGGTCGCACTAGACTCCAGTTCCCAGAAGAGTTTTTTAATATGACGGTTCTCAACTTATTTACAGCCACTGATCTTTTTAACTGTTAAATAAATTGCACCGAAGCCATCACAAAAACTCAATAACTATAAAGTATTTTTCTAATATTCATAATGTCCACCACTGTAAATAAATTGAAAAAATACCAAACCCCTGTCTATGTTTCACAGCCCAATGGGGGTCCATTTGAGAACCACTATTAATATACGGTATACAGACATCAGGACCTTTTAACAGGACCTAAAAACATTAGAAAATATATAAGAAATTATTTTTGGCTAGGGAAGGAAAACCTCATTGTAATAATTTTTACATAAATCTGTTAACAAGCCGACAAATGGCCATAAACAGTAGTCCTATTTTAGTTATTATATTAATTCTTGGATTTTTTTTTTTTTTCAATGAAATACTGACTGCAATATTACCAAAATGGCTAAGGTTACACCTTGTTTTTTAGTAACTCGTTGCTGCATTAAACCACATGCTCCCCATTCATATGTTTCGCCTGTCTGTTCGGTCGTACGCTGTTTTGTCTTGCTGATCTATCTATACTATCTATCTACAATCACATGGCCAACTTGACCACAGAACAGTCCACTCCTGAAGATGATCTAAAAGGATGACCGGCTTTTAACGTAGAAAGTTAAAAAAATAAATAAATCTTTGAACCAGGTGAAACCAGCTGTTTCTGAACAAAACACATGTCTTTATCACTCTAGCCATTATAGCACAGCCTTACAATCGATCAACTTTCAAGCCTTGAAAGCACACCAAGATTTAGCTGTGTTTCCCATCTAAATAAGCATTTGCATTTTCAACCAAAGCAGTTAATTCCCCTATTACCAATGGAAAGATAATACTTACATTGTCCCAGGTCTGGCAAAGTGAAAATATTAATAAGATGTTTGATTGCCAGGGTGGTCTCTGATTACGGTCATTTCTAAAAGCACGAGTGAGTGTGGCATGGCTGTCATCTCCTGCTTTACTTTACTTCTCCTTTAGCTGAAGAAGAGGGGAGGAAGATGAACTCAGCTCAAAAAAGGGGAAACGAGCAACAGACAAGAGAAGAAAAAGAAGGTTCAGAAAGGGAAGTTGGTAAAGCTGTACTGTGGAAAATACACAAAGACAGCAAAAGGCTAAAAAGTAGTCATAAGTAACAGTCAGTATCTAGGCTTATGATACACCAGCTTCATGTTACTCGTGACAAAGAAGCAATTATGAAAAAAAAACAAGGTGGGAAAAACTCTTGCTGGCCGATTTCAAATGGCAGCATTCCACTAAGGGGATATTATGGCAAAAGGCATGGCAAGGAAAGACGGAGCAAACGCAGCGATGACCACGGAATGACATACATGACTCATGCTTCCTTTTTAGGATCTGTCTTTTGTTATGTTGAAGCATGGCTAATCTCTTAGTGACTTGCACTAACTGCCTCCTTCAGACCAAAACACGAAGGACAGAAATATATATATAAATAGTGCTATGATTCGATGTAGGAAAAAAGCGAGATTATTGTTTATCTTTATGTTCTATAATACATATTAGTTTGCTCTAATAGTTCAACCTAAGTAATCATTTGTTACAATTATTAGAAATCACACCAACCAGACATAACATTATGACCATCTAATATGGTGTTGGTCCCCCTTTTGCTGCCAAAACAGCCCTGACCCGTCATGCACTGTGTATTCTGACACCTTTCTATCAGAACCAGCATTAACTTCTTTAGCAATCTGAGCAACAGTAGCTCGTCTGTTGGATCGGACCACACGGGCCAGCCTTTGCTCCCCACGTGCATCAATGAACCTTGGCCGCCCATGACCCTGTCTCCGGTTCACCACTGTTCCTTCCTTGGACCACTTTTATAGATACTGACCACTGCAGACCGGGAACACCCCACAAGAGATGCAGTTTTGGAGATGCTCTGATCCAGTGGTCTAGCCATCACAATTTGGCCCTTCGTCAAACTCGCTCAAATCCTTACGCTTGCATTTGAGGTGTAATAAATAACTGGAAGCTGTTGTCTCTTTAGGTCGTTCTTAGTTAAAGAACTAATCCTTGAATAAAAGCTTAATGAAACTTGTGCTCTTTAAGTGGTCAGTATCTATCAAAAGTGTTTCAAGGAAGGAACAGTGGTGAATCAGCGACAGGGTCATGGGCGGCCAAGGCTCACTGATGCACGTGGGGAGCGAAGGCTGGCCCGTGTGGTCCGATCCAACAGACGAGCTATTTTGCTCAAATTGCTGAAGAAGTTAATGCTGGTTCTGATGGAAAGGTGTCAGAATACACAGTGCATGACGAGTCAGCGCTGTTTTGGCAGCATAAGGGGGACCAACACAATATTAGGCAGGTGGTCATAATGTTCTGCCTGGTCGGTGAAGAGTGACAAAAACTTTCGGACTTCCTTGTTCTTGTCTCTTAAACGAAAGTTCCAAATGTACTAAGTAATTTTATCCTATCAACCTATCCATTCCCATCCATGTGCATTTGAGTACTGAATGTCATTTCTTCCTGTTATTTCCTTGGCTGTCTTTTTGCTGTAGGCTTTTAAAAGTTTTATTTACGAGACCCGTGTCACATGAAGCAATCTGATGGGCCGTCGCCCAAGAACGTTTGTTTTTCGTTTGCATACGATTTAAAAACCCTTAGTGTGTTTTTCCACTCTGCTGGTTTTGCTTCTGTGCAGGAATTTCACCTGCCTCCATAGACAATGGAAGAGAAACAGGACTATGCACTATGAACTCCCGCTCTTTGCAATAGTCAATACGTTCTTTTCTTATTAGTTACACTGTAGTTACTCGACAAGTGGTCTAAGGACGGAACAGTGGTGAACCGGCGACAGGGTCATGGGCGGCCAAGGCTCACTGAAGCACGTGGGGAGCGAAGGCTGGCCCGTGTGATCCGATCCAACAGACAAGCTAATGTTGCTCAAATTACTGAAGAAGTTTATGCTGGTTCTGATAGAAAGGTGTCAGAATACACAATGCACGACAGGCCAGGGCTGTCTTGGCAGCAAAAGGGGGACCTGCGTTTTTAAAAAAAAAGGGGGACCTGCGGGACCTGCGTTATTAGGCAGGTGGTATTACGCTAATATTAGGCTGCCACTACTGGGCAATTGAGCAAGGCCCTCAACCCTATCTGCTCTGCCCCTGCGCTCTGACCCCAACTTACTTAGCTGGGATATACAAAGAAACCATTCTGTGTATGTTTGTGTATGTAACAAACAAAAATGTAACTTGCTACTGATCCGGAACTAACACCAGCTGAACTGAAGTTAGGCCTTATTAGCTAAAAAGGACAATGAAATGCGTGTTGAACTGGAATAGCCTGTTTAGCGAGAAAAGAAATGTTTGTCGGTCTGGGGCCGTGTTTGTTTGGCGAACATATGATGGATAGGAAGTGTGAATGAGGTCGTTCTCAGGCGCTCATGTGGACGAGGAAGACAGTTAAGGAACAGCTATCGAAGCTGGCGTAATGACGTCATTTGATTTAACTTGATTTAACAGTCGGGATGACGTAAGAGTTCTACGCTCAGCTGAGTGAGTAAATACCAGTGAAGATTCCTCGCGGATGATAGTAAAACCTGACAAAAATCGTGCTCTCCTGGTTATCTGATGCAAAATGAGTGACTATATCTGGAATGCTCCTGGTCAACAAAACAAGACTGGCTCTAATTCAGTGATGGTGAAGACTATTACCCTGTTCATAGGCGATAAATACTGTAATTGCTAGACTGATGTACTGGTCTTCAAGCAGTTTGGTTATATCTTAATAACAGTGGTTATAAAGCCACTGCAGATACCATTGACAACGGAGAACAGCGAACATAAATGATCTGTTTATCAACGTGAGAATAGAATCTGCATACTGTTCCTCAGCAAAGCACATTGTCATACCAGTGCGTTCTCTTTTTTAAAGGTTATTAAAGGTTACGTGACTGCATGGATATCAACTCTACACCTGGCTGCCTAATTACTAAATCGAATTAAGCGCATACAGACGGTTTCAGTACGTTACACCTATTCAGTCAGCTAGTACAGCGAATCTGATACACTATATTGCCAAAAGTTTTGGGACACTCCTCCAAATCATTGAATTCAGGTGTTGTTTTTCAGGGGTTGGGCTCGGCCCCTTATTTGCAATGAAAGGAACTCTTAATGCTTCAGCATACCGAGACATTTTGGACAATTTCATGCTCCCAACTTTGTGGGAACAGTTTGGGGATGACCCCTTCCTGTTCCAACATGACTGCACACCAGTGCACAAAGCAAGGTCCATAAAGACATGGATGAGCGAGTGTGATGTGGAGGAACTTGACTGGCCTGCACAGAGTCCTGACCTCAACCCCATAGAACACCTTTGGGATGAATTAGAGCGGAGACTGTGAGCCAGGTCTTCTCGTCCAACATCAGTGACTGACCTCACAAATGCACTTCTAGAGGAATGGTCAAAAATTCCCATAAACACACTCCTAAACCTTGTGGAAAGCCTTCCTAGTAGAGCTGAAGCTGTTATAGCTGCAAAGGGCGGACCAACTTCATATTACATTCATGTGCATGTAAAGGCAGACGTCCCAAAACTTTTGGCAACATAGTGTACCTTAAAGTTGGGTTAACTTAATAACTTAAAAACAATATGATATGAATATTCTATTATTTTGAAACCTATAAAACACTCCAATTAACTGACAGACTCTACGATTGTTTCAAAAGTAAAGTTTTAGTAGCGACATTCTTCCATGATTTCATCTTCTTCCCCAAAAAACACACAGATACACACACACAGAACAAATACACAATTTAAGTGCAGCACTTTAAATGGCTTTTCAATTACTTCGCCCTGCTACTTCGGTGAGGATCGCAATTGTCGCCTGATATGCCGCACACATCCATTAACTTTAAAGTAAAGTAAAGTACTCAGTAGAAGTGAACTGAAGGAAATTTAGATAGGTGAGAGTAGAAGAGTATTCCTGTGTCGATCCTCTGGGATTGTTGCGCACTTGAAGATTTTAAATGTAACAGTGCTTTTGAGGAGCTGTTTGTGGTTATTTTAACGGTCAGTCATACAATTGCAATGTGACTACTTTTGTGCCCATAATCTGTTAATCAGTGCCTAAAGGATTTCTTTTATGATTGTTGTAGCCAAAGATGCTTCATTTTGCTGCGGCTATTTACCAGATTTTTTGCGGAAAACTACCCAATTTGGTGAAATTGCAAGCACAGGATTCTCCTTTTAAACTCCTAACAGTGAAAACATGTATGTTATTACCGTCTATGATAGCTGTATTCATGTTTGATGCACGTGAATCAGAGAGAGCTTTGGCTGAATGCGTGTTGTGATGATATCACACAACACGTCTTGACCCAAATTTGCAGAAAATCTGTGATAATTGCAATTTCTTCTTAAATTTTTCATTAATTTGTAAGCTCAAAATCCTTATATATTGCGATACATTCGTATCACGAGGCATCTCATCAGACCAGAGACTAGCTATAGGGCACTTTTTTTTTTTAGTGTGTAATAGTGATAACTGACAGCATTTGTAATTAGTCGAAAACAGAATAGTAAAGCTGTGAGACGCTACGAGGCAAAACATCACCCTTTAAATTGTCCTATTTATATCCATAAAGTTTTCATTAATAGTTATGCTTTAAAGGGTAACGTCTGTTGCCGTGTCGGGATCCTAGCTATTTATCAGGATCTTTGTATGACAAGAATTTAAGACACGCCGGAGCAAATGGGATGGATTTGACTGAACACTCCTAATAAAATATTCAAATCAAGTTCTGCTAAACAGCTACACGAGCATTTGGGGTGCGTTTTTTTTTTTTTTTTTTTTCCTCTTCCCATTATCACTTCCCTAAAACATATCAGTAGGTGGATTGGATGCTATAAATTGTCCATAGGCGTGAATGTGTCACGGTGTGTGTACACGGTGGTCATATTAAGGGGTGTGTCTCCACCTCACACAGCCCTTTCTTTTTTTTCAGAAAAAAGTGTGGAATTAAGCAAACGATATTCGAAGGAGTATGCAGTTTTTCAGAATTAGCGCAGGTCCGAGCCAGGATGCGTCACGTGACATCATCACAACACAAATTCCAAAGCTATGACCATGAGTACGGTCATCATAGAATATATACTATATACTAGTCTCTTCACCTGTGGTCATTTTTAAGAAGAAGAATCCTGTGCTTGCAATTTCACCAATTCCAGTACTTTACGGCAAAAAATAAAATACTAAATAATAAACTAAATAAATTTATTAAATAAATAAATAGAATTTTTTACAAGTATTTTTAGCATTTATTTACATTTTTTATATATTAATAATATAATATAATAATATTATATTATTAATATATTTATATATAATATATAAATATATTTTATATATTATTATTAGTATTATAACTATATATATATATATATATATAATATTAGTATTATAACTGCATATGTGTATATATATATATATATATATATATATATATATATATATATATATATATATATATATATATATATAATTATATTATTATATTATAACTATGTATATATAGTTATAATACTAATAAAATATAATTATATAATAAATATAATTAAAATAAAATAAAATAAAAAATAAAACATTCAAGAAAAAAAAAGTCACATCAGAATTTTACTTTATTTGCCCACAACAATCACAAAATACTAGCAATGCAAATACTAATGAATGAACAAAATTAAATAAGTAGAATCAAACCAGAAGCCTTTAAAGTGCCTTTGGTCATTGTGGAAGAAAAAAAACAATTATTGATACATAAAAGTGGACAAAAAAAATCATTTATTAACAGCACCCACTAAAATATCATTTTATAAAATAATAATCATAATAATAATAATGATCATATAAAATCATTTATTCACAACCCAACCTCACGGACGAGTCACAGTGCCTTTTCTACTTGTTTTTCTTTATTCGTTCATAAGTGTCTGTTGAGTGACCTATAAAACAAGGAAAACTGTATAGTGTAGAGGACAGAGTTTACTAGTAACTATTAAAACTGTCTTTTTTTTCTTATCTTAGTGCCACGTGTACACAAGATTCAAACAGAAGAAAGCTCCTAGGCAAGAGCGTGCATATATGAATCTATCGGAGCACAGGTCTGAAATTTGATTGGCTTGACACAGTGTTGCTGAGGCAACTTCTGCATATTCTGGACATACTTAACAAACTCCTGACCTCAGAAATGTGTTCTGATTGGCCTGGAATCAAGTTAGATTAAATCATGCAATTTGTTGTGCAACAGATTTGCTCGCTAAAGGTCTGTATGCAGAATTATTGTACTGTATTTGCTTTATTTTGGGCTAAATGCTTGTATTTATACATCCCTGACATGCGATCGATATTTTCGCAGTGACCACAATATCACTGCAATAGGTCTAATGTGCAGAATGGCAGTTAAGTGTGTCAATATGATGAGAACTAAAGCTGCAATAAATCATTTACATTTTACAAACTGCATTATTTAGCGCGACTTTTTAATTACTGAGAAGTTGACGGTTAAGGGCCTTGCTCAAGGACCCAGCAGCTTGGTGTTCCTGGGATTTAAACTCACAACCTTCTGATCACATTATTACAGAGAGGATCATTATTTTTAGCTTGGATAAACAGAAACAATTATTTCTGTGTATTATTAGTATCTTGGGACGGTCAACAGTCCAGAGTAATGGAGAGTGTGGGAAAGAGGTAAAGAAGCGAGTGCAGGCAGGTTGGAATGGGTGGAGAAAGGTGTCGGGAGTTCTGTGTGATAGGAAAATATCAGCGAGAATCAAGGGGAAGGTGTACAGGACAGTGGTGAGACCGGCCATGCTGTATGGTTTAGAGACAGTGTCACTGAGGAAGAGACAGGAGTCAGAGCTAGAGGTAGCAGAGCTGAAGATGTTGAGGTTCTCTTTGGGAGTGACAAGATTGGACAGGATTAGGAATGAGTACATCAGAGGGACAGCTCATGTTGGACGTTTGGGGGACAAAGTTAGGGAGGCCAGATTAAGATGGTTTGGACATGTTCAGAGGAGGGAGAGTGAGTATATTGGTAGGAGAATGTTGGACATGGAGCTGCCAGGCAGGAGGCAAAGAGGAAGGCCAAAGAGGAGGTATATGGATGGAACTAATGAGGATATGAAGCTAGTGGGTGCAAGTGTTGAGGATGCAGAAGATAGGGATAGGTGGAGAGAGATGATTCGCTGTGGCGACCCCTGAAGGGAAAAGCCGAAAGAAGAAGAAGAAGATTAGTATCTTGGGACGGTGGTAGCTCAAGTGGTTAAAGCTCTGGGTCGTTGACCGCAAGATCGGGATTCAAGCACCGCCAAGCTGCCACCGTTGGGCCCTTGAGCAAGGCCCCCAACCCACCCTGCTCCAGGGTAGGTGGTAGCTTAGTAGTTAAGGTGTTCAGAAAGTTGTGAGTTTGAATCCCAGGTCCACCAAGCTGCCACTGCTGGGCGCTTGAGCAAGGTCCTTAACTCTCCATTGCTCGGCTGTATAAAATGAGAGTCTACAGATGAGACAAAAAAAATACTCGGCTTCATTTAAGTCTCATCAGTATTACCGTGTGCTGTTATGCGATTCCAGTCTCACACACTGGGTTTCTTTGTCACTTGGGTAGTACAAGGGTACATCTTTTAAACTTTTAAAAATCTTTCGCATGGACATAGTGCACTTTTAAAAGCATAACTGGACCTCACAATCATTACCTTACAAAAGCTTTAAAGGTACACAACATGCACCTTTACGGCTTAAAGCAACATACCGAGGGTATGCGGGTAGCACCCCAGTGAAAAGGAAAGAAACTTTTTTCTTTTTTTTTTGGAGTGTGCACTTCATCTGAGTAACAAAACAATATTCTGACGTCACAGATTCAGACAACACGCACACTCTTTCCTATATATTTCTTTGTTTTTAAACAGCAGTTACTGCTGATTCATAACGAGATACACCACGTCAACATGTCGTCCCCAACCCCAATGAACTAGTAAAATGACTGTTATCACAAAGGTCACGAAGCGAAAAGGAAAATGACTCCACATGTGCTTCTTTTCCTCTTCTACACATGAATACCGCGGGAGTCCTCTGAATTACGTCAAAAGCGCGCGGAGCGCTGCACCCCCTTAACCCCGCCCCCATCCCCCAACCCCCACCCCCCCAGCGCGACGTCACACGCGAACGCCTTCAAAAGCTCCTCGCCGCCACGCGCCATTCTCGCTCCAGGACTCCGCCCACTCCTCTCTAGACCAGCACGCGGTGCGCGCTCCCGATTCATTCACCCGAAGGTGTCGCGCCTGACGCGGGAGCGCGCTTTACTACGCCAGAACCGGGGGGGTGAGAGAGAGAAAGAGAGAGAGAGAGAAAGAGAGAGAGAGAGAGAGAGCATCTTTCGAGATGTGAAGAAAAAGGAACTCGAGAGAGCATCCAGAGGAGAGAAATGACGACCATATCAACGATTTACAAAAATAAATCCGAAAAAAAGGGCACATAAGTATAATGAGTAGAAGCTGTTTTTTCCGCCCACACTTCCTATATGTTTGACCCCCTCCCACACCGCTGTAGGCTAATCTGTGTATTAGATGAGTCGTGCGATTGCACGCTTTAAAACATTGCACTGGTGTAGTGTGTTTTTAAACACTGAAATACCATTTAAACCAGTACATTGTTTTAAAACCGGTTGTATTCAGAAAGCTGACTCGATAGCTACAGGCTCTCTGCTTTTTTCTTCTTTTTTTTTTTTTTTTGGTTTTTCCTCGAAAATGAAAACTGGCTCTTAACAACTCTCAGTAGCACACCTTCATTCTACACCGGTTCTTCCTATAATAATAATAATAATAATAATAATTCATAATAATAAACAAATGCACACAGAAGACGCAAGATTCTTCAGATGCAACACTTCAGGAAATTAAATCATAGCCTTAGGTTTCGAAACAGCAGCAGACCCACCAAAGACAAATGTCAACGAGCGTTTCCTTCATCTCATTTTACTGCAACACAAACCAGCAGCAGTAACACATGGGAAATAAAGCTGTAGTAGTCGCCTTCTCAGTTGCAAATAGCCACATTAGTTTACATAGCTTATCACAGACATTAGTGTGTTTCTAGGAAAGGAGGTTTTCGAGTCGTACACGCTTTTACAAGCTAGCAAAAAAGAAGAAGAAGAAGAAGAAGAAGAAGAAGAAGAGGTTTAGTGCTGATGTGATAAAGGAGATCGGGATTTAACTGAGGACGATCCCGTTCTCGAGGAAATCACGAACCTTTCCGAAACGGGAAAACCCACCATCCGCTGGCGAACTGAAACCTTTCGTTAAAAATCGCTACTTATACTTACAATTTTGGCATTAAAATGGTCTGGAGGGCGGTAGCCGTTTCGTTTTCTGAAGCACATCCGTTTCTCTTTTTTTTTTTTTGTTGCTGTTTTTTTATATATAATATATTTATATATATATATATATAGGAATACAGTATCGCTTTTTTTTCCTCCTCCAGTGTTCCAGCTTCGGAATCGACACCCTTGACGGAGGCAGGCTAAGGATGAACTGCGCATGCGCGAACTCAGTCAGTTCTGCTCAGCGGATTGACGAAGGACTTCCTCAGTAATTGACATTTCAAAGGGAACTCCTCTCATCGCTTTACTCAAGAACCTTCCCTAATATATCAAATAATAAAGAAATCTATGAAACAAAAAACATCACTCTTTTTTTCCCCCCAACAGCTAAACTCAAACATGCTCCATAACCTCTATATATTCTGTAATACAATCTATTATAGGCTTCCTTCTTGTAGATTGACCACTCTATAAACTACCAGACAAGGTCGTAATTTCCTGCAATGTATTTTATTGTTAGAGTTTTGCCTAGCACTTTGATATAAATTAGTATTAGTATTAGCAGTAAGTGAATTCCATTCTTCAGATAAATCCCAACTACAACCAGCAGGAGGCGCCAAACACTTTACAATCTGGATTAAAGGTCTCAGAACACCTTGTCTGTAAATGTATAGCAATCATAGTACTCTAAATTTCTCTTTTGGTTTAATTAACAGTAATACATATTATGTTTGTTTAATTGCGTATTAAATAAACGAAGCAAATTCATTTAATGGCACTTAAGCTTTAACCAAGCAGATTTGAGACGTTGACCACACCTGACCAGATTGAATTCATGATTTCAAGCACTTAAAGAAATGTTTATTCACACTCTTTAGCAAGCAGGAATTGAAGGATAAAGTGTAACTGCCACTTGGTGTCAGTAGAGCTCTCTGCTTCACTGTAGATGCCCACAACTTGTCAATACAATCCAGTGAAAGCCTGATTTATAGCAGGTACCATAACTGATGTGCTGGGTTTCTAGGTTGTATTAATTGAGGATTGATTTTAATTACGGAAAAAGACAAAATTGGGCTTTGATTATAGCTTGCTCCTTGCATGCTAATGTGCATCAATCATAGGCTGGACAATATGCGGTAGAGTGACGGTAAAAAGATGGTTCTGTGGCATGTGACAGAAACATTTTAGCCCATTTCATAACAAACCAAATTGATGATGACTTTTATTTTGTACTGAAAAATGATTATGGTTTTAATGAGTGTGTGTATGGGAAGACTTACCCTAATAAATGTTAATGAAATGAAATCATGCGTCGGTTGCAGTTTTTACATTTACATTTCTGGCATTTAGCAGACGCCCTTATCCAGAGCGACTTACATTTTCATCTCATTTTTATACAACTGAGCATTTTTGGGGTTGAGGGCCTTGCTCAGGGGCCCAGTAGTTTCACCTTCGTGGACCTGGGATCCGATCACACAACCTTCCAAGCAGTAGTCCAATGCCTTAACCACCAAGCTACCACATACCCCAGTTTTAAGCACTTAAAGAAATGTTTTAAGTTTTAATGTTTTAAGCATCCCAAAGCAAAGGGATAAGTTTTAAGTTTTAAAACCCTGTTTCACATTCTGAATTGCATTATACTGTTATGTGAAAGTTCAGCTTTCATAGACCAGAGTGCCTGCTTTGTAGCTCATACAGGATATTATTATTTTCATATCCAAGCACAGTATTGTGATTGTTCTGCACAAAAGATAATCAGCCTCTCGGTTGTAAAACCTCATCTTTCTTTTAAAATTCCTTTACCTGCGAGACCTGGCAAACCTCAGGCAAAAGATTTTTCACTGCATGTAGATTGTGCTGTTACTGAACCATCTCTTTTATAAACCTCGGCACAGCATTGAATGGTTTGAGTAGGCTGACCAGTGTTGGCCCTATGATTATAGAACAAGGGAAATAGGATGTAATCATAATGTGGGTATTACATGCTATAATTTGTCCACACTATGACTGAATGGACAACATACAGTTCTTTGCATATTGTGAAAGATTTAATCAGACATCAAATTACAATATAAACACAACATACCTGTTTTCTGAAACTCAGTTTAGAACAAAATTACCTGCTCTGATATCATGCATGCTACATTTCATTCGAGCCATACAGTACGTACATATACACCAATCAGCCATAACATTATGATCACCTGCCTAGTATTGTGTTGAGCCGTCGACGCATGGACTCTACTAGATCCTTGAAGGTGTGCTGTGGTATCTGGCACCAAGATGGCAACCATTGCATCCACGTGATGTAAAAGAAAATGTGATTAATCAGACCAGGGCACCGTCTTCTACATGAGTACTATTTTATTCAATAAAGTTGTTATGTAGCGAACAGGAGCCATTGCAGTGGTATACAATATCCGTCATCAGTAAAGAATTCACCAGTGTTATGGTAACAATATTAATGTATTTTTCTTCTAGCTATTATAAAAAATGGAGCCAAGGAATGTATAGATAATATTGTTTATTATTTTGTATTTGCCATTGATTGGAAATGTGGATACAGTTCAATTTTTTCCCGTTATGCCTTCACTTATCTTCTGATCATAGTTAGGCCCTTTTCATCGTCCAGAATTTCCTCTACTCTTCGTCTCTGTAAAGAAAGAAAACAGCTGACGTTGAGTGTGTAAAAAAAACAAGACATCTGTTCATCACAACAGGCGTAGCCAACATCACAACAGATGCAGTCAACATGAAGGCTGGGACATAAAGCTGCAAATATGCACCATAACACTTCACAATGCTATAAAAACAGCAAGCTATAACAAACACACTAATCTAAGAGTAACAAAGAACAGGTGGACACAATCAGCTAACAAACTAATGATATTATGAAGGGTAGAACAAACAGGAAAAGAACAAACCACAAATCAAAGTGTGTGAGCGACACAACAGGAGAATTAGTGACTCCTTGTGTAGTACCAGAAGCAAAGATTCTTGGGTATAATGGGTATAAATCACTACAACAAACAAACTCATCTGCTGGCCGTTCTCTTGTTCATGTTTGTTTTTCCAAGCCAGGTGAAATTGGATGATGGACAATGATCACTGCCCAGATTGTTTTGGGACCGGAACATCTTCAACCCTCATTTACATCAAGCCTTGCTCTAAATGCAGTCTAACAATAGCAGTGCATGAATCTCACAGCCTATGAAAGTACTACACAACTACTACTACACAAGAAAACCTGCATGGTGCTTCTCTACTCTCTTGTAGAACCATAGTGTCATACATGATCATCACTTTCATTTCAAATGAGCTGGTTAGAGGTGCAAGAGTGGCACAACACACTGATCTTGTCTTTCTCTAGGAAAATGTCAGGAAAACATGCAATTATTACAGGCACATACAGCAGTTGTTTTATTTTATACCCTCATTATGTGGATAAAGCAACCTCCTGGTGGTCCAGCGGCAGGATCCCGTGCTCTCATTGCTGCGGCCCGGGTTTGATTCCCGGGCAGGGCGCTAACCCAGCCACACTTCTCAGAGACGGTCCCAAGCCCGGATTAAATGGGAGGGTTGTGTCAGGAAGGGCATCCGGTGCCAAATAGAAACATGTGGACCAAATGATCCTCTGTAGCGACCCCGGACAGGGAGCAGCCGAAAGAGCAACACCAACAACATCATGGAGATACAGATTTAACACCAAACACTGCTGCTTATGACAACATTGAGACCGTCAGTAGTTGCTCCTGTACAATCTATGGTAGAAGTAGCTTCCGGCTGCTCCCTGTTCGGGGTCGCCAAAGCAGACCAACTGGTCCGCACAACAACTTGGCATGGGTTTTACACCGGATGCCTTTCCTGACGCAACCCTCCCATTTTTGGCAACCCCGAACAGGGAGCAGCCGAAAGCAACTTCTTCTAATGTGGTTTTACAGCATGGAGTTTTCCAAACCAGAGATTATTCGATTAAGACACATTAGACATTTAATTAGATTCATTAATGTTTTCATGCATTGAGAAGTTATAAGTCAAGATGACTGGGCCTGTTTATTTATTTAATATTATAGATATTTCACCTTGTACCTGAGGAGCTATGTCAGGTTGAACCAAGGGACTTGAATGCGTGATGAGTTGAATTTTTGGATATCTGAACTGTGCATAACTGAGACACACCTCTGTTTTGGTGCACAGTATCTCTGAATAATTAATAATTAGTTCCTTTTGACAAACTGCCTTCAGATCCATTCCAAGTACAGAGTAGTTAATGCCAAATGGGATTTTATGAAACACAGATAAAAAAAAATGCATGACCTTTGGAGGGCAACATGTCTGTATATTCCTTTGTCTTTTAGTTTAACTGCTTAATCAGTGGTGCATTTTTGCAGGTTTAATATAGACTTTAAGTCTTAAAAATAAATGCACAACCACAAAAAACATTACTAAACATTCTCCATTGACTCCCATCAAACACAGTTCATTTACATTACAGTCACTGCGCCATTTGCATCTTCCTGCTGTCAGCTGAGTGCACTGTGAGCTACAGCAGTGGAAAAGAAGTGAGCAGAATATGCAAGTAGTAGTTACTATTAAACTGTGTGGATTCATAAAGCCTTGAAGATACGGTATTTTGCCACTCTTGTGAGGAGCTTCATTATTTTACCTACTGCTGAAGCTATTTGGTAGAGTGGTGCGTCATATTCATGATTGCAAAACAAGTCCTGTCACTGTGACTTATGAGGCATTCACAATAATGGGCAGCTACCAGAAAACCTTCATAAATTTGAGGGCGTTACTTCACATTCAACATTCGAGCCTCCCAGCAACAGGATCCTGCGCTCTCTTTGCCACAGCCAGGGTTCAATTTTCCGGGCAGGGAGCTAACCAAGCCACTGAAGAGTTAACTCTCAGTGCCGGTCCCAAGCCTGGTCAAAATGGGAGGGTTGCGTCAGGATCAAAAATCAAAACATTCAGACCAAATGATCTGCTGTGGCCACCTCAAAACAAGGAACAGCCAAAACAACAACTTCACATTCAACATCTTCTATTAATAATCACAAACATAAAAATATATGGTGAAAAACAGTTTTGGGGGATAAATACACTTGGGTTTTGAATGAGCAGCCCACATTAGCTATTTCACTGCAGCAGACACCAGGTTACCTGTAGCTGGTCCAGGCTGTCTCCATTGTTCCTCTGTGTCTCCTTTGCCAAGAGCAGCTCTAGACGGACAGCACTCTGCACGCTGGCCTGGCTCGAAATCATCAGGTTAATTTCCTGCATCTAGCAATATGCAGAACACAGTATTGTGTTTAATGCCAAGTGTTTATTTCTCTCTGCAGCATCTCTCCAAAGATTCATACATGCTAGGGCTTATCTAGCCAACCCTATTGCTGGAGAACTCCAGCCCTCCAGCCTTTCAATAGGCTTGCTGTATTTCAGCCTTAAGCTTGCTTTCTTAGTTTCAGATTTAAGCTACACGGCTAACGAATAAGAAAATATCACATAGCTAAAGAGAACAGAGCAGCGACTGGAAATGTTGTCAGACCTGTAAAGGATTAGACTCAAGAAGCAAATGTGACCTAACACTTGAAGGTAGAATTGCAGATATTCCAATAATATAGATCCAGTTTCATTTATACATTGTGCTTAATATATTTAATTCAGATTTATTCTCTTTATTATTCAAATACAAATAATAATATAAAACTGATATGCGTTCTAAACAGATACACATACAGCATTCTGTGGGATACTTAAAAAAATCAATGAGCATTTAATGAGATTTATACTTTTATCAGGGCAAAAGCCTGAACTCATGGTACAAAGAAAGGTACTGTGTGAACTAGGCGTGCACAGTGGATTTGCAACATACCTATAGCAACTACCTGGTCAATTTCACAGTGGGTCAAATTAGGCTACAAGTTATATACTTTAAAAAAAAACAACTATATTATATACACCGATCAGCCATAACATTATGACCACCTGCCTAATATTGTGTTGGCTGCCAAAACAGCCCTGATCCATCATGGCATAGACTACACTAGATCTCTGAAGGTGTGCTGTGAAAATCTATAGCCATATTAACTTGACCCACTGTGTCTCCATGAGCTCGAGCTACTGAACTTCATCTGGGTTATTGGAATACAACAAACTAAAAAAAAAAAAAAAAAAAATCATGTATTAACACATTAATGTATTAGCACTTTATGATGTCACACACCTTCAAATTATGACATTGCTGCCTCATCTGTCGAATCCTATTCCTCGCTTCGGCGGCTTTTAATTGGCCAATAAGTGTGTCATGGTTCACTTTTGTATTCGGCTCTTGAAGAGGATTTTTCACCCACGTTTTCTTTCTCTCATGAGCAAGTCTTGAGAGGATGCGTTGGTGGGAAGCTGCCATCCAAGCTTGTACCTCTTTAGAGGGCTCAGCATAAGCTAGGTACCGAGCCTTTTGTTGAGGGCACATCCTTTTCAAATCTACACTTTTTTTGTTCCCCCTCTTCTTTTCCATCTCAATGTGCTTATTGCATACACTCGAAGCAGAGCTTTAAGGTTTTTCTGTAAGATGTGAGATATTTAGTAATCTTAAATATACAATTTATTCAATTCATCTATTCAAAGTATCACAATACTATGTTACTTAATACTAAAGCATAGACATCTTCATCACATTTGTCTATGAATAATAGTTAACAAGGTAACATAAGATGGTTTTTGGATTACATTACGTACTGACTGACCAGAGATCTTTATATCCATTAGTTGGCCAGTTTGCCCTGACTTACATTAGCCTATAATTTCAGTGTTATATTTCACCCCTCCTAATCACCTGGGACAATAAGAATTACCTCATGTATTTGTGTACACATGGCACTTTCTAACAAAGTGATACGTGATAAAATATTTGCTATAGAAACAGAGCGCTCTAACACCAAACCAGGCCACATTGTTATAAGGCTAGCCATCCAGATGTTATTATGCTTTCCATTCACATTCAGCCAGGATACCATATGTGGCTTCTGTTGAGAATGCTAGGACTGATGAGGGAAGTCACAGCAATGATATTTCTAGGCTTGCTGGAGCTACAGGCTTTTCAGAAGTGTGTTATCAGTGTATGGCTGAACTCAAAACATCGCAGATGGAAATGTGTCCTTGTCAGAGCAACAGGAGCCAAACAGCAGCATACAGGGCGTTTTTAACAAAACAGGGTCTGCCATATCAGAGACACATTCTGTACATCTTTGGAGCAGTGTGGTGCCACAAAGGTGTAGTGAAAATAATTACCGTTGCATATAGTGTGGATTGAGCTTTAAGCCCTCATTCCAGGAGCTGCTACAAAAAGCCTCTTTAGGTTCTACAAGATAAACATAACATCCCTCCCAATGGTGTGTGTGTGTGAAGGACAACTCTGAGCATCATTTTGGCTAGTCATAATAGTCATGATCAGGTGCCTCATGCAATACTTTATCCAGGTTAATCTGGTTATTAACCAGGTTAATTTTTTTAAATTTACATTATCACATTACTTTTAAAATATTTTGTACATACTGTGAGTTAACACAAATTTAGACTATGTGCTGTAAGTACCTTGGGTTAATTTACAATTCGAAACTAACACGACTAACAAGGGACACACCGTATCCCTATGTATAAATATAGTATATAATATATTATATATATAATAAATATAATATTTTCTAATTCATGTAATCTTTATTATTACAAAAGACTCACCTGATTTACAGAATGAGCAAATAAGCTCCTTATACTTGGCTATTAACATTATTAATGGCTATTCACATGCTGTATGACTCATGTACACCGACCAGGCATAACATTATGACCACCTGCCTAATATTGTGTTGGCCCCCTTTTGCTGCTAAAACAGCCCTGACCCGTCATGCACCATGTATTCTGATACCTTTCTATCAGAACCAGCATTAACTTCTTTAGCAATTTGAGCAACAGTAGCTTGTCTGTTGGATCGGACCACACGGGCCAGCCTTTGCTCCCCACCTGCATCAATGAGCCTTGGCCGTCCATGACCCTGTCTCCGGTTCACCACTGTTCCTTCCTTGGACCACTTTTGATAGATACTGACCACTGCAGACCGGGAACACCCCACAAGAGCTGCAGTTTTGGAGATGCTCTCCAGTGGTCTAGCCATCACAATTTGGCCCTTCGTCAAACTCGCTCAAATCCTTACACTTGTCCATTTTTCCTGCTTCTAACACATCAACTTTGAGGACAAAATGTTCACTTGTTGCCTAATATATCCCACCCACTAACAGGTGCCATGATGAGGAGATCATCAGTGTTATTCACTTCACCTCTCACTGCTCATAATGTTATGGCTGATCGGTGTATATACCTTATAGTAAAGTATTCCCCTTTTTTTAGGGCTTGATTGAGCATGATCCCTAAGCTAGTCCGTAAATATAAAGTTTTTATAATAGCTGGAAAAAAAAGTCAACTAAACGTTAAAGTAGCAAACAATCATTATAAATCACCAGAATACATCTAAATGATATAACTCTCGATAGATATCTTATTTATCTAACAGTCTTGTTATCACAGGCAACAGCTGCCACTTAAACTGATGCAGTACTCCGGTGCTCTGTGAGATTCTGTGATCATCATCATCATCATCATCATCATCATCATCATCATCATCATCATAATATTACATTTATATTATCGTCATTAGCCTCGGTTAATACACATTAAACATCAGTCTAATGAATATTCGTAGCTTACCAGGGCTATTTGTGCCACTGTGAGTAAAATAAACGTCGGTTTCCTGAAACGGGAGCGCGCATTCTCACGCCGGCTTTTGTGTACTGCGTTGTCATAGTAACGCAGTGTCGCGCACTAACGCGTACCTATTGAACCTATTACATACATACCTGTGATATAGTCTAATGACATTATAATGTTGAAGTCGTGTGGCACTTTTCTGACTATACATTCAGAAGTAAACTTGGTAAAGTACCCCCCCCCCAAACCCCCCACCCCCCCACAAGGTGCCGTGGCTTGGTGGTTAGCACGTTTGTCTCACACCTCCAGGATTGGGGGTTCGATTCCCGCCTCCGCCGTGTGTGTGGAGTTTGCATGTTCTCCCTGTGCTTCGGGGGTTTTCTCCGGCTGCTCTGGTTTCCTCCCCTGGTCCAAAGACATGCATTGTAGGTTGATTGGCATCTCTAAATTGTCCGTAGTGTGTGAATGAGAGTGTGTGTGTGTGTATCCTGCGATGGATTGGTACTCTGTCCAGGGTGTATCCTCTGATACGCGTCTGAGATAAGCACTAACAACTTTCTTCCAGTGTTTCGATGGTCACATGCCCATTATACTGTAGGCACATCCATCACACAACCATGATGTGTGTGTGATGCTCTAGGCATTGTACTGCATTAATGAGGATGTTACTTTGACTTTCAGTGGCACTTCCCAGCAAGATAATCCACACAGCCTCAATGTAAAAATGTTCTGGTATGGTTTGAGGAACATGACAAAGAGTTCAAGGTCTTAACTTGACTAATAATATACCACTTTGTGCTGTACCATTCAGGGCACGAAGCACACACACTGAGACATAGGGATAATTTAGAATAGTTGATTCATTACCAGCATGTATTTGGGAGGTGGGAGGAACCCTGTGTGGACACAGGGGGAACATGCAAAACTCAATACAGACAGTAATCTGAGCTCATGACTGAACCAGGGACAGAGATGGAACTGTCAGGCAGCAACACAAACTGCTGTGTCACTGTACAACCCTGTCTCCAGGATCTTGAATATATCTTAAGACATAAGATATCCCCATTGTATTAGCCCTATTCTTCTGTTTTTGTTGTTTTGTTGAAATCCGTGCTCTACAATATTTACTGCATAGCTTCCTTTTTACTCTAATGTGCGTTGTAAAGCCTTGCAATCTTTCGCAGGGGCTCTGGTCTGTTTTCACACGTTTTTCACCCGGCTGTAAGATATTATTCATTATCCTGCTACTCTGTGGTACTGTAGGAATGGGGCTGGTATGCTGGTATATTGCATTTGCTTTGCACTCACTGCACATATAACCTCTCAGCAAGCCAGCATCAAACCAGCACGATTGTATTGATTTAGGTTGCATCTCAGCTTGCCTTAAAGGTGACGGCTTTCCATTCTTAAGGAGATAAAGGGTTTTACTTTGCAGGACGCATATACTGCCTTGAATCTTAAGTTAATTCTCTAAAGCTCACTAAGACATTTTTTTTGACATGGATTAAAGATAACTCACCCTGTTCATGCTGACTTACAATTAAAAATCTTTTTTATTCTACATGACGGTTCTTAACCTACATCTGCATAACGAGGGTATTGACACACAACAGCCTCTGAGGAAATAGAATTACAATTTATCCCTCATTTAGTCACGCAGCATTCATTCTTCCTTGTGGATAATTAGGCTAGGTTATTTGCAATTCATCTCCAGTTCACTGTTAATACTATTTAAAACTGGCCTGCCTATTGCCTAGTGTGTTTGGCTGACACTAATCTATTTGTCTGGCTTAGAGCAGTGTTCCTAGGTGCAAGCAAGAGGGAAAAGATAGGTGTCATTCACTTGACCCATCTTATTTTTCTCCTCATTGCTGTGTGACAATTGCAATATCTTTTATTAACTAAGCAGGCACTATAGACTTAATAATTGTCAAATCCCATTTGAGCTAACGCTAGAAAACCATTTGTGCCTGAAAGTGAATATGCTACAGTCTGTTGGGCTAATTAGTGCCCCATGCAATCTGCTGAAGAATTATTTCTCCTGTCTAATACTTGATTAACAATGATTTCCCAGAAGTAAGTGCAAAGTGCAAGGCTATCTATCAGCACAGATTCTACGGTTACATAGACGTTCATTTTGCGACAATGAGATTGATCATAGATGTTCACTCATACCTCTGATAATACCATCTACCTTGTGGTAGACATTGCTTTTTGTCACTAGGAGACATGTTTACTGTATTTGAGCTGGCTGCATTATGCATCTGTTCATTTGGGGACAAGATCGGGTCCTCTCTGGATGGGGCGCCAACCTGTCAGATGGCCAATTACATGCACGCTGCGGACAATTTAGAAAAGGCGATTAAACTGATGGAGTCAAGGAGTGCATAGAGGAAACCACCAAAGCAAAGGGAAAACATTTTGGGCAGTGGTGGTTCAAGTGGTTAAGGCTCTGGGATGTTGATCGGAGGATCAGGGTTCAAGCCCTGGCACCACCAATCTCCACTGGTGGGAAACTGAGCAAGGTCCTTAACCCCCTCTGCTCCAGGGGTGCTGCCCATGCACTATGACCCCAACTTCCTCAGCTGAGATGTGTGAAGAAAATAATTCCATTGTACTGTAATGTATGTGCGGCGATAATAAAGGCTTCTTGCTCTCAGTTCTTCTTCTTCTACAAACTATGCACACAGAGTGGAGTTCGGTATCAAACCCCGACCCCAACCCCAGAGGTGTGAGGCAAATAAGCTAATCTAATGATTACTAAACTAATAATTAAAATAAAAACAATTATAATTTTAAAAAGTTCCTTTTTACCTGTGGTTCATCTCAAGGATTCATCCTCATCTGGAATTCAGAATCTGGTTTGTAGAAAATATTGACTGCTATAAAGATGATCATTTCACTGACTAAACAAACCAACTAAAAACTTCTGGTTGATTCAAGCACGGGGAGCATGGGGGGCACGGGGAGCATGGGGGGCACGGGGAGCACGGGGGGCACGGCGAGCACGGAGGGCACGGGGAGCACGGAGGGCACGGGGAGCACGGAGGGCACGGGGAGCACGGAGGGCACGGGGAGCACGGAGGGCACGGGGAGCGTAGTGGTTAGCATGTTTGCCTCACACCTCCAGGGTTGGGGGTTTGGTTCCCACCTCTGCCAAGTTTGCAAGTTCTCCCTGTGCCTTGGGGGTTTCCTCTGGGTACTCCAGTTTCTTCCCCCAGTCCAAAGACATGCGTGGTAGGTTGATTGGCATCTCTAAATTGTCCATAGTGTATGAATGAATAAGTGATTGCGTGTGTGTGATTGTGCCCTGTGATGGGTTGGCACTACGTCTAGTGTGTATCCTGCCTTGATGCCCAATGTCGCCTGAGATAGGCACAGGCTCCCCGTGACCCGAGTTCGGATAGGTGGTAGACAATGAATGAATGGTTCAAGCACTATGCACTCATCAACAGGCCAATTCCTGCACATGTCCACACCATTATTTGTGCAAGACAATTAATTAAGCATCAGCATATACATTTCAGCATGCTCATGTACTTCACAAATCCATAAAGACAAGGAATGAAAAATACTGAATCAACAGTTCTGTCAAAACGTATGCTCAATTTATGGCTCTTAACTTTGGTTTGACAGCTTCCCATTTGTAATAATATGCCAGTGGACTTTTTGTGTTTTAGTGGTTTTAGTGGTCTAATGGAACAGTGCAGTAGAAGAGATAAGTCCAAATCATTCAAAAGCCTGAGGTGCCCCATTTCTTGCACAATAGCTCTAATGTATGCATGTTAATGGAAAGTGCATCAGATGTTTGAGCCGGGCTTTCAAGAAGAAGAAGAAGCAAGGGGTAAGTGACTATATTATATAGCTACCCTATTATATTTAAATTAAATTCTTGTATTCAGTATTCTTTAGGAGGATTTGTGACATGATGGTTTAATGGTGGTTTATCAGAATACTTTAATAGGCTTTATTATAAGTGATTTGGATTTGAACGTTTAGTTGGTGCCTGTTGCAAGTTGCCATAAATTTCAATATCCCTCTACTAAAGAAGAATAATTTTCTTACATCTCGTTCACCAATGTAGCAAATATGCTTCACTTAAAAGTCTTGAACAAACCAGAGAGAAGGAATTTCCATTGTGGGGACACCTAAGCAAAAAGGCATGTCTTTAATTTTGTGTGTATAATGTTTCAAACAACTGACATGGTCACAAAGGAGCTTTTCTAGATCTTTTCTAGATCTCTAATCAGTAAGCTAGACACACTCTCTGAAATGACAAGTGGAAGAGATCTTGAGAGGAACCAGGTTCCTCTTTCGAGCGACGCTGGATAGTTGGATTATAAATCATTCCAGTGGACGGCAGGAAAGGCAAACAGTAATAATAAAAAAAAATAACATAAAAAAAAAAATAATAGTGGCGTCTATGTAGATAAATGCCACTGATTTCAACTGTAGAAAAGTGACATTGTCCCTGTCAACATATTTAGACCTCTGTGTGTTCCTTTTAAACATTATTTTACCAAATACATTTCTGGATCTGACCTGTATGTTCAGTCATGGGCATGAATGGCTTGGTAATGTTAACACAGAACAATATCATCCAATATCCACTTACAGTACCAATTTGTGGTGTTATATAATATTGCAGTTTTTTCGTTTTTTTTCTGTTTTGATTTTATGGCTCAATTTACCAACAATTAGCTGGCCAATCTAATAACACTCAGATGCTGGATGATAAAAAGCACTTTATGATATTTCTTGTGTGTCAGCTTTGCCATAAAAAAAAACTATTTTCTGCTACTTTGCATCTGTCCAATGCAAATGATACAGAACAGCCTTACAAAAAAACTTACATGATCTAATGCATGTATAGCAGTTAACAACTGCCTTGATTGAAGGAATATATCTGGAACGGAAACGAAACAGTGTGAAATGACAGAATAAATACAGAAAATACAGTAAATACTCAAGGTGTTTTTTATGTGGGGAAAAAACCAATAATCTTTATCGACAGCAAGTGTCAGAACACAGGCCAGCAACATCGAAGAAGAATAATCTAGAATAAGAAACTGGGAAAACAGGTGTCTGGGTGTCAAACCCAAGGAGTACGATATGAAACCAAAATCAGGAAACAGGCCTGGACTTAAAGGACATGAAGCATGATATGATTTTGTAGTAAGGACCACTGATAAGGACCCTGGTTCACTACATATTGGGACATTCTAATTTCCTCATCACTGTGAAAACCCAAATATATCAAAACATGTTTGAAATCAAACAAACCATATATTGAGCATCAAATAATAATAATAATAATAATAATAATAATAATAATCATCATCATCATCATCATCATCATCATCATCATCATTTGATGGCTATTACAAGCTACTTACATTTGTAGATGAAGCTGGCTGAGTGTTCATTTCTCATTTTTTTCAAGCTGAGAAGCTTCAGAAAATACACTATATTGCCAAAAGCTTTGGGACACCCCTCCAAATCATTGAATTCAGGTGTTGTTTTTCAGGGGTTGTGCTCGGCCCCTTAGGTCCAGTGAAAGGAACTCTTAATGCTTCAGCATACCAAGACATTTTGGACAATTCCATGCTCCCAACTTTGTGGGAACAGTTTGGGGATGACCCCTTCCTGTTCCAACATGACTGCACACCAGTGCACAAAGCAAGGTCCATAAAGACATGGATGAGCGAGTTTGGTGTGGAGGAACTTGACTGGCATCAACCAGATAGAACACCTTTGGGATGAATTAGAGCGGAGATTGCGAGCCAGGTCTTCTCGTCCAACATCAGTTCCTGACCTCACAAATGCACTTCTAGAGGAACGGTCTTCCCATATACACACTCCTAAACCTTGTCGAAAGCCTTCCCAGAAGGCTATTATAGCTGCAAAGGATGGGGCAACTCTATATTGCATTCATGTGCATGTAAAGGCAGACGTCTCAAAAATTTTGGCAATACAGTGTATGACGTCATATCATATCACCTATCACCAGCCTATACACAGAGCTCTGTTGCTCACTGCTCTAACAAGCAAAGTCAGGGTAAATGAACCACAATTGGCAAACAATCTAAGAGTCAAATCTCAGAGCTCTGAAAGTCCAGCACAGCCATCCTGTATTTATTTTGGGGTCAGTAGTGGTTCAAGTGGTTAATGTTTTGAGTTGTTGATTGGGGTTCAAGCCACAGCACCGCCAAGCTCCACTGTTGGGCAATTGAGCAAGGCCCTTAACCATCCCTGCTCCCGGGGCGCTGAATCATATCTGCCCCTGTGCTCTGACCCCAACTTCCTCAGCTGGGATGTGTAATGTATGTGTGGTGACAATAAAGTCTTCTTCTTCTTCTTCTTCTTCTTCTTCTTCCATATATAAACTAGTTAACTGCTAATAAACAGCATAGTCCAATATTATTGTTAAAGAACAGACAGCTGAATCAAAAATATTTCCTCAATATTTCCTTAATATTCACTTGAAAGTGATTAATCCTTATGGTAGTCAAACTTGGTAACTCTCTATAGCTGAACTCTACTCTACAGGTCCTGGGAGCGAAGCTTTATATGCCACAAACCTATTCTTGAGGAATAGTAGATTACTCCTGCTTAATGCCCCTTTAAAGTAGCTAAGTACTGTAAGTTACAGTCCAAAAGCAGCTAATCAAATGCAAAGAGAGATGCTATAAAAGCAGGACTTTTGAAAAGGTAGTTAAAATGTTGACGTTAGCAGTGATTGCATATTGAATGGGGTAAAAGCTAATGTTTTATTTTGTTGCTTTATAGCAGTTTTCTTTGAGTGCTATTAATCTCTCATACAAATTGCTTGCTAAACATCTTAGAATTAATTTGATATAGCCTGAAAATAACGTATATCCGCATATGGGTACTTTTTTTGTGCATATTCGATCAGTAAACTCTTCAGTCTCTTTTGTTTTCATGAAGGTCTGTTTATGGTGCTTGTTGCTTTGCTCCGAATCTCATGGCCCATGGGTTTTTGATTGATAGTCACTGCAATCAGATTGTAGCTGAAGGGCACAGACCACAGAAAAGTGATGTAAATTACTAATCAGCAAAGAGCTCAATTATGTCCCTGCTGTGACATTATATTAATCTCAGATATAAACAGACCTGCGACCATAGCTAGTTGGTAAACATTGCATGAGGAACAGATCCAGAGCAAAACACAAGATGTTGCTGAAAATTACATTTCTAAAAAAGCTCTCCAATAACTGAAGTGTATAGAAGAGGAAATTGTCAGTGGAAAATGTTCAGTAGCTGATGCCAGTATATTGTCAATCCCTTCAGAGCGACGCTACTGGATTCATTTGTAATGTTCAACGTTGTGAATAGGGCGCATTTCCAGTTGAATTGTGTCTCCAGAGGAGGCCACAATCACTTCCTTCAGGTTTTTTGACTGAAGCATGTCCAATCATGTTTCAATAATAGAAAAGGGAATTACACAAAATGATGTTTTGCAGTTACCTTTAACCTGTGTTTAGTACTTAAAAAAAAAGAAAAACATACTGGCCTTAAGGAACCAACCTTGTCGGCTCTAGCTGATCGTTGGTAGCAGCCTGTTGTAAATGATGCAGCTGAAGGCAACTCATCAGACCAGAGACTAGCTACAGGGCTAGAGTCATTAGCACAGAAAGAATTTCATTAGTACAGAAACTGACATTTTACAGATTTTTATATAACCTTTTTTTCAGTGGCATACCATACAGTTCAGTGCAATACAATACAATACAATGCAATTCAATGCAGTACAATACAATCAATACAATACAATACAATGCATTACAAATATAATACAATACAATACAGCTCAATACAATACAATACCTTCTCGCTGCTCTGATCAATGAACTGATGTGTGGATTGTTTAAAAAAATAATGGATGATGATGAAGACATAGAGCATGAAAAATTCAATACAGATGAGTCTTTAACACGTGTCAAAAGTGGTAACCACTTCAGATTGTCTTCTTTATAGCCACAACCTAACCAATGACGCTTAAACATTAAACGTCATGTTAGTCATACGCCGGCCAGACATAACATTATGACCACCTGCCTAATATTGTGTTGGTCCCCCTTTTGCTGCCAAAACAGCCCTGACCCATCATGCACTGTGTATTCTGACACCTTTCTATCAGAAACAGCATTAACTTGTGCAGCAATTTGAGCAACAGTAGCTCGTCTGTTGGATCGGATCACACGGGCCAGCCTTCACTCCCCACGTGCATCAGTGAGCCTTGGCCACCCATGACCCTGTCGCCGGTTCACCACTGTTCCTTCCTTGGACCACTTTTGATAGATACTGACCACTGCAGACCGGGAACACCCCACAAGAGCTGCAGTTTTGGAGATGCTCTGATCCAGTGGTCTAGCCATCACAATTTGGCCCTTCACCAAACTGGCTCACATCCTTAAGCTTGCCCATTTTTCCTGCCTCTAACACATCAACTTTGAGGACAAAATGTTCACTTGCTGCCTAATATATCCCACCCACTAACAGGAGATCATCAGTGTTATTCACTTCACCTCTCAGTGCTCATAATGTTATGCCTGATCGGTGTACATTCTGATCTTTGTAAGCATGAAATTTACTATAACTTGACACATTTTATTTTGTCACCACTATTATAACTTAAGGTTTTATTAAAAAATAAATAAATAAATAAATAAATAAGAATCACATAATGTCTGAAAACATACATAGATCAGGGATCTGCAGGATGTTACTTCTGAGGACAAATGTAGCTTTTTTTCTCTTCCTTTTTTTTTGCAGAAGATGACAGTGTGGGTGCAAGAGCTTTCAGCATCCCCACTCTGCTGTCCACAGGGCCACTCATAAAGTCAGCCAGACAGACATAATGTCACAAGGCATCAACCCACTGCTGATGACCTGCCTTCTCTAAGTTGTGGATTTGTCAGGTCAGCTTGTTAAGAAGCTAACATTATGGTTGGCTACAGTGAGGGTCACCATGACATCTAAAGCCACCAGAAGCAAATGAGACATAATATTTAAATACGGTTTTTTTCATATATACATACAAATTCAAGCTACTTGTGAGCACACAGGGGAAGTTCATAGATTGGTTGCTATGGTTACTTGCAGCTGAACTCAATGCTATAGCCCTAAAGGATAACCTGATGTATTATAAAAGGCTATATCCACTACCAGGCTGGCACCTTTTATATCATGATGAATACCCCTGGCCTTGTCAAACCAATCACTTTAATGGATAATTAAGTTATGCATCCCACATTAAAAAGCCTTTAATCATAACCTGTCCAAAACGTAAAGAGCTTTCGATTCAGAGGATGTAGAAGCTGGTGAAGTGTTAGATGCTGATGCTGTATGTGGAGTAGACAAACATCTTTCTTTTTTGCTTATATTTCCTTCCTTGTTAGCTCTCTATTCTGTTTTTTTTTCTCATTTTCTTGCCTCTCTCTTGCCCTCTAGACTCCTTTGTCCTCTCTTTGGTGGGTATCATTTTCCCTACTGCTTTTGCTTCTTTTGGATATTGGATATTGGTGTTATGTGTCTGACCTTGAACTTAAGTTGATTTTTTAAGTCCAGCAATTGGAACAAATTTCTAAATAAAAAAATAATGTCTTACCCTAAGGCAGTACTTCTCAAGACACAATTTTATATGGATAAATTACTGTATGTTTCACTACCGCATTTATTCAGTTTAAGATAAGGTATGTCCAATTTTTTTTTCAAACTAGCCCATATTAGACCACAACAAAATCCAAGATTCATCATTATATCATTTAAAAGCTTGAATATAGATATAGAATTATTATATATATAAATATGGAATTTTATTTTAGTGTAATAATTGCAGCAGGGTAATCTAGCCATGGGGGTCACAGTCCAGTGACTTCTGTGCCGGTCCCAAGCCCGGATAAATAGAGAGGGTTGCGTCAGGAAGGGCATCCGGCGTAAAACATTGCCAAATTTAACCATGCGAATCGTCAGTACGAATTTCATACCGGATCGGTCGAGGCCCGGGTTAACAACGACCGCCATCGGCGCCGTTGACCTACAGGGCGCCGGTGGAAATTGGGCTACTGTTGGTCGAAGAAGTAGAGGAGGGAGGAGAGTGCACAGGCAGAGAGAGAAGAGGAAAGGTAAGAGTGTAGGACTGAGAATAGGAACTCTGAATGTTGGTACTATGACAGGGAAAGGTAGAGAGCTGGCTGATATGATGGAGAGAAGGAAGGTGGATATACTGTGTGTACAGGAGACCAGGTGGAAGGGTAGCAAGGCTCGTAGTATAGGAGCAGGATTCAAGCTGTTTTATTATGGTGTGGATAGTAAGAGAAATGGGGTAGGTGTGGTCCTGAAGGAGGAGTTTGTGAGGAATGTCCTGGAGGTGAAGAGAGTGTCAGACAGGGTGATGAGTCTGAAGTTAGAGATTGAAGGGGTGATGTTGAATGTTGTTAGTGGTTATGCCCCACAGGTAGGTTGTGAGTTAGAGGAGAAAGAGAGATTCTGGAGTGAATTAGATGAGGTGATGGAGAGTATTCCCACGGGTGAGAGAGTGGTGATAGGAGCGGATTTTAATGGACATGTTGGCGAGGGGAACACAGGTGATGAGGAGGTGATGGGCAAGTTTGGAGTTAAGGAAAGGAACCTTGAAGGACAGATGGTAGTGGACTTTGCTAAGAGGATGGACATGGGTGTGGTTAACACTTATTTTCAGAAGAGGGAGGAGCATAGAGTGACTTACAAGAGTGGAGGTAGGAGAACACAGGTAGACTACATTCTATGTAGAAGAGGCAATCTGAAAGAGATTAGTGACTGTAAAGTGGTAGTGGGAGAGAGTGTAGCCAGACAGCATAGGATGGTGGTGTGTAGGATGACTTTGATGGTCTGTAAGACGAAGAGGTCAAAGATAGAGAAGAAAACCAAGTGGTGGAAGCTGAAAAAGGAGGAATGTTGTGAGGAATTTAGACAGAAGTTGAGGCAGGCTCTGGGTGGTCAGGTAGTGCTGCCAGATGACTGGGAAACTACAGCAGAAGTGATCAGGGAGACAGGGAGAAAGGTGCTGGGTGTGTCATCTGGAAGGAGGAAAGAAGATAAGGAGACTTGGTGGTGGAATGAGGAAGTTCAGGATAGTATCCAGAGGAAGAGGTTAGCCAAGAAGAAGTGGGACATGGACAGGACTGAAGAGAATAGACAGGAATACAAGGAGTTACAGCGCAGAGTGAAGAGGGAGGTGTCTAAGGCCAAGCAGAAGGCATATGAAGAGTTGTACACTAGGTTAGACACTAGAGAAGGAGAGAAGGACTTGTACAGGTTAGCTAGGCAGAGGGATCGAGATGGGAAGGATGTGCAGCAAGTTAGAGTTATTAAGGATAGAGATGGAAGGGTGCTCACAAGTGAGGAGAGTGTACAGAGGAGATGGAAGGAATACTTTGAGGAGCTGATGAATGAGGAAAATGAGAGGGAAAAAAGAGTAGAAGGGGTGAACTCTGTGGAACAGAAAGTAGATAAGATTAGAAAGGATGAAGTCAGGAAGGCTTTGAAGAGGATGAAAAGTGGGAAGGCAGTTGGTCCTGATGACATTCCGGTGGAGGTCTGGAAGTGTCTGGGAGAGGCAGCAGTGGAATTTTTAGCTAGTTTGTTCAACAGGGTTTTAGAGAGTGAGAGGATGCCTGAGGAATGGAGAAGAAGTGTGTTAGTGCCGATCTTTAAGAATAAGGGTGATGTGCAGAGTTGCAGTAACTATAGGGGGATAAAGTTGATGAGCCATACAATGAAGGTATGGGAAAGAGTAGTGGAAGCTAGGTTAAGGAAGGTAGTGGAAATTTGTGAGCAGCAGTATGGCTTCATGCCCAGAAAGAGCACAACGGATGCAATTTTTGCTCTGAGGATTTTGATGGAGAAGTATAGGGATGGTCAGAAGGAGTTGCACTGTGTGTTTGTAGACTTGGAGAAAGCATATGACAGGGTGCCAAGAGAAGAGCTGTGGTACTGTATGAGGAAGTCAGGAGTAGCGGAGAAGTATGTCAGAGTGGTGCAGGACATGTATGAGAGGAGCAGGACAGTGGTGAGGTGTGCTGTAGGTCAGACAGAGGAGTTCAATGTGGAGGTGGGACTGCATCAGGGATCGGCTCTGAGCCCCTTCCTGTTTGCTATAGTGATGGACCAGTTGTCAGAGGAGGTCAGACAGGAGTCTCCTTGGACAATGATGTTTGCAGATGACATTGTGATCTGTAGTGAGAGCAGGGAGCAGGTGGAGGAAAACCTGGAGAGGTGGAGGTTTGCGCTGGAGAGAAGAGGAATGAAGGTCAGTCGTAGTAAGACTGAGTACATGTGTGTGAATGAAAGGGAGGGAAGTGGAACAGTAAGGTTACAGGGTGAAGAGGTGAAGAAGGTACAGGAGTTTAAGTACTTGGGGTCAACAGTCCAGAGTAATGGAGAGTGTGGGAAAGAGGTAAAGAAGCGAGTGCAGGCAGGTTGGAATGGGTGGAGAAAGGTGTCGGGAGTTCTGTGTGATAGGAAAATATCAGCGAGAATCAAGGGGAAGGTGTACAGGACAGTGGTGAGACCGGCCATGCTGTATGGTTTAGAGACAGTGTCACTGAGGAAGAGACAGGAGTCAGAGCTCGAGGTAGCAGAGCTGCAGATGTTGAGGTTCTCTTTGGGAGTGACAAGATTAGACAGGATTAGGAATGAGTACATCAGAGGGACAGCTCATGTTGGACGTTTGGGGGACAAAGTTAGGGAGGCCAGATTAAGATGGTTTGGACATGTTCAGAGGAGGGACAGTGAGTATATTGGTAGGAGAATGTTGGACATGGGGCTGCCAGGCAGGAGGCAAAGAGGAAGGCCAAAGAGGAGGTATATGGATGTAATAAATGAGGATATGAAGCTAGTGGGTGCAAGGGTTGAGGATGCAGAAGATAGGGATAGGTGGAGAGAGATGATTCGCTGTGGCGACCCCTGAAGGGAAAAGCCGAAAGAAGAAGAAGAAGAAGAATTGCAGCAGGGTATCACATGACAGCTGTAGTTGTGATGCACAAGATGATATTCATACAGTACATTCATGCTTCTTTTCAAGACAGATGACATTGACCACTTTAAGGACTCTTTCAAGAAATCACGAAAGGTTTTCTTATTAGTTGCAAGCACAAGTTGCTTCAGTTTCTCTGCCTTCTTTATTCTCTGCATATGTTTTAGTGAACATGATTTCTTTCATGTCTTTTGATATTCAATTGACATACAAGACACAAACATTTGCTATGGATCTCGTTTAAAAGAAGTATTATTTCCAGCTTTTGATATTGTTCCTTTTCACTGTTAGTCAGGGGAAAAGCAAGGCTATTTCCTTGAGGGCCAAAATGGCTCGGATCCTGGCCTTTCACCACCGTGTCCTGGGTTTGATTCCAAAGTCAGTTTGCTCTTATTTCTGAATTATTTCTTATTTCTGAAGAATTATTGCCGTTAAAAATGATAGTTCATAATCAAAATATGTGGATCAATGATCCATTTGGTGACCCCAAACAAAAGAAGAAACGTTAACACAATCCACTTCTACAATCAAGGCCATCTATTCATAAAGCAAGGAAAAGACTGGAATACTGGCAGTACATTCATTCATTCATTGCCTACTGCTTATCCAATCTATTCTCGGGTCACGGGGAGCCTGTGCCTATCTCAGGCGTCATTGGGCATCAAGGCAGGATACACCCTGGACGGAGTGCCAACCCATCGCAGGGCACACACACACTACAGATAATTTACAGATGCCAATCAACCTACAATGCATGTCTTTGGACCGGGGGAGGAAACCCCCGAGGCACGGGGAGAACATGCAAACTCCACACACACGGCGGAGGTAGGAATCGAACCCCCAACCCTGGAGGTGTGAGGCGAACGTGCTAACCACTAAGCCACCGTGCTCCCCTCAGTTCAGTTCAGTTCAGTTCAGTTCAGTTCAGTTCAGTTCAGTTCAGTTCAGTTCAGTTCAGTATAATACAAAACATTTCAATGCAGTTCAATGCTTCATGCTAAAATAAAATACAATATATATCTGTACAAGAAGACAGTATAAATGTAATATTTTATCTAATATGTGGATATTTCTGATGGATATAGGGCTCTATAATTATTTCTATGCCTAATTAGTGCTACTGTACAGTTACTTCAAGTGTTAGTGCAATTGCAATTGAATTGTACTGGTGTAATAAAATGACTGGTGTCAGAGGGGCGGGGTGTAGGAAGGGTCTTTATTAGAAGGATTGTAGCCTGGGGGAAGAAGTGTGCAGGTGTCAACTGGTTTTGGATATCTTATTGTAGGTTTCCATTGTGATGGGTAACGATGACAGAGACTGCCATGATTCTCCCCATCATCACTTCCCCATGGATGATAGGGACAGCCTCAATTTTCTCACAGAAAATTCATGAGTTGTAGGGTCTTCTGGGTGATTGTGTTGGTTACATTTGACATCCTGCTGAATGATGGTACCCAGGAAATGATGTGACTCTGCTTTGATGATTGTTCAGCCATTTATTTCTATAGGAAGGTGTGATGGATGCTTCCTTCTAAAATCGACAATTATCTCCACGGTTTTCGTGTGTTCAACTATAGATTTTTAGATGCACACCATGCCGTCAGACAACTCACTTCTGTCCCATATGTGTACTCATGAATGTTTGATATGAGTCCCATCTGGTGTCATCTGCAAACATGATGAGCTTGATGGAGTCACTCCCAGACATGTGGTTGTGTGGTATACAATAAGTAGAGTAGGGGAGAAAGCACTCAATCTAGTATAGCACTGATGTTAAGGTAGAGCAGGGCCTGATCCTGAGATCAGAGTTTATCCAAAAGTAGGTCAGGGATTATTAAAAGCAGAGCTAAAATCCACAGACAGAATTCAAGAGTAGGTTTGAGAGCTGTACAGATGCTGCAGAATGCATTGCAAAGCCAGGTTTATAGCATCGTACACAGACCTGCTAGCCCTGTATGTGAATTGGACAGGATTTTGAAGTGCATCAGTCATGGGTTTGAGGTGGTGCAGAAGTATTCTTAGTAGCACTTTATGATTACGTATGATTTCAAAGCAACTGGTCTGTAATCATTAAAGCAAGAGTTTCTGTTTCTTGGAAACTGGAGTGATGATGGAGGGTCTGAAAAAAGCAGGCACTGTTCACTGTGCTAGGGGCTCCTTATATTCTGTTTCCTCAGTGTTCTGCTGACCTGATGCTTCATGATAGTGATAACTGTTAATTGCTTATTACTGTTAATAAAAATGTAAGTTTTATTACATTTAACAGCAAAGAAAAAACCCAATAGGCGGCAGGGTGGCTTAGTGTTTAGCATGTTTGCCTCACACCTCCAGGGTTCGAGTCTTGCTCCCACTCACTGTGTGTGTGGAGTTTGCATGTTCTCCCTGTGCTTAGTGGGTTACCTCCGGGTGCTCTGGTTTCCTCCCGCAGTTCAAAGACATGCTTCTAGGTTGATTGGAGTCTCTAAATTGCCTGTAGTGTGTGATTGCGTGAGTGAATGAGTGTGTGTGTGCCCTGCGATGGGTCGGCACTCTGTCCAGGGTGTATCCTGCCTTGATGCCTGATGACGCCTGAGATAGTCACAGGCTCCCCGTGACCCGATGACAGACAATGGAAAAAACACAATACATTCTACTTCTTTAGTATGCACTTTCTGCAGTATCTCCCTGATTTAAAGGCAAGTGCTTGCATGGCCCAGACACACTATTTAAAAAAACATCTCAGATAACTCAACTTAAGAAAAGTCTACCAATCTCAAAGGGGTGAACTATGTACTTGTAATCTTTAGAATTCGAGCCCAGAAATTCACTAGAACTTTTGTGAATATGGCATGTTGTGACACTGAACCTGTAATATTGGGTTGCACAGTTATCATACTGTGATTTTTTTCATGCCAAGCTAAGTGACCCTGCAACAGAGGACTGTTGCACTTTATTTCTGAGACGTGGCAGGGAGTTTTCCCCTGACATTTCCTCCATGGTTATTTCTACCTGCAAGCTATGTCAAACCTGGCAGTGGAGAAATAAGTAGAAAAAGGAAGCAATAGCAGAAAAATATGGTAATGGCCTTTTAATGAAGAAAGTCAGTGGCAACAACATCAACAAAGGACCATTTTGGATTTAGCAAATGATACTTTAGCATATTTGCAATGATACAAATTCATTGTACAGCAATCAGACATAGCATTATTAGCACTGAGAGGTGAAGTGAATAAGACTGATTATCTTCTCATCATGGCACCTGTTAGTGGGTGGGATATATTATACAGCAAGTGAACATTTTGTCCTCAAAGTTGATGTGTTAGAAGCAGGAAAAATGGACAAGCGTAAGGATTTGAGCGAGTTTGACGAAGGGCCAAATTGTGATGGCTAGACCACTGGATCAGAGCATCCTCAAAACTGCAGCTCTTGTGGGGTGTTCCTGGTCTGCAGTGGTCAGTATCTATAAAAGTGGTCCAAGAAAGGAACAGTGGTGAACCGGTGAGAGGGTCATGGGTGGCCAAGGCTCATTGATGCACGTGGGGAGCAAAGGCTGGCCCGTGTGATCCGATACAACAGACAAGCTACTGTTGCTCAAATTGTTGAAGATGTTAATGCTGGTTCTGATAGAAAGTGGATGCACTATGGGAAGAAGGCGAGCCGGCGGAGGCAGTGTCATGCTTTGGGCAATGTTCTGCTGGGAAATCGTGGGTCCTGCCATCCATGTGGATATTACTTTGACACGTACCACCTACCTAAGCATTGTTGCAGACCATGTACACCCTTTCATGGAAATAGTATTCCCTGATGACTGTGGCCTCTTTCAGCAGGATAATGCGCCGTGCCACAAAGCAAAACTGGTTCAGGAATGGTTTGATGAGCACATCAACCAGTTTGAGTTGAGCCTCCAAATTCCCCAGATCTCAATCCAATTGAGCATCTGTGTGAAACTAGTCCGATCCATGGAGGCCACACCTTGCAACTTACAGGACTTAAAGGATCTGCTGATAACATCTTGGTGCCAGATACCACAGCACACCTTCAGGGATCTAGTGGAGTCCATGCCTCAATGGGTCAGGGCTGTTTTGGCAGCAAAAGGGGGACCGACACAATATTAGGCAGGTGGTCATAATGTTATGTCTGATCGCTGAACATTGATACTGTAACTTAAAACCACATGTTTATATGTGTTATAAATACTATTGTACTATTATATACTATTATAATTACTCATTATTGTTAAAAAATGCTTAAAATATATGCAGTCTTAAACATTTAGATTTCCACTGGTCAAGTGCTTTCTCTGATTGAACATCTTAATCCAATGATAAAACCTTTTAGAAGATCTCAGCTCAGTTGAACCCCTGTGGGAGATATTGGATCTACATTTTAGACAGAGCTCTCCACAACCATCATCAAAACACTGAGGAAATATTTTTCATAATACATTTAAAAGAATGGTGTTCATCCCTCTTGTACAGTTTCAAAAAATCCAAGTTGCTTTTTGAGCTATTCTGGCAGTTTTTCTGGTAAACCAACATGTTGCTCATTTTGCATTTTACTTTTCCTTTTGTTCCTATCTGTGTGTCGTGAAATCCAAAAGAATTGCCCATCATTCCCTGTCTGTCTCTCTGCCATAGCAGCCTATACTTACAAGAGAAACATGGCTGGGCATGCATTATCTGACCCATTAGTACATCAGAACAGTGTCAGCTCCAACCCACTGAAACACTCCAGCATCATCAAGCTAGAGCAAATCCTCCAGGGTTGTAATTGAGGCAGGAGTAAACTCCTTAGTGGCTGGCCACTGAGGTATTTTGGTACTCAAATTCAATTGGGGAAATGATGCACATCATCATTTCGTCACCCCCTTACCATCTGGAACCATCTGCCAGCTGGACTGCTAGCGACAGACTGAGAAATGTTCTGTTTTGGATATCGGTATGATTTCTAGGTTGTTTACCGTTGCTTTGTGTGAAATCAAGACGCTGATTTTCTGACACGTGACAGGCTTGTCAGGCATTTGAAACAGAATAAGCCAGAAGCATCTGTTCAACACATTCACTTTATTGTATTTAAATTCTCAAGATACTTAGCACACTTGTCATAGTCCAAACTGTCATACAGTAGATACAAAAAAGTCTTCAAACCCTTGTTAAAATTGCATTTTTATTTGTGATATAAAACATCTGAAAAAAAGCTAACAAATCTGTTTCAAACTCTAATGTAAAAAGGCAACCAACATAATTCAAGTGAATAGCAAATTCTTCTTCTTCTTTCGGCTCTTCCCTTCAGGGGTCGCCACAGCGAATCATCTCTCTCCACCTATCCCTATCTTCTGCATCCTCAACACTTGCACCCACTAGCTTCATATCCTCATTTATTCCATCCATATACCTCCTCTTTGGCCTTCCTCTTTGCCTCCTGCCTGGCAGCTCCATGTCCAACATTCTCCTACCAATATACTCACTCTCCCTCCTCTGAACATGTCCAAACCATCTTAATCTGGCCTCCCTAACTTTGTCCCCCAAACGTCCAACATGAGCTGTCCCTCTGATGTGCTCGTTCCTAATCCTGTCCAATCTTGTCACTCCCAAAGAGAACCTCAACATCTTCAGCTCTGCTACCTCTAGCTCTGCCTCCTGTCTCTTCCTCAGTGACACTGTCTCTAAACCATACAGCATGGCCAGTCTCACCACTGTCCTGTACACCTTCCCCTTGATCAAGTGAATAGCAAATGTTCTAAAGAAAAAAGTGACTGATACTTTCTTAAGGCACCGTCTGCATTTTATACAGCATTCTTTTTAGTCTTTTAAACTAAAGGTCTAACAACTTAGCATCTTTTGATTTAATAATTATTCCACTTATCCTTTCAAAAATAATGCTCCAGATCTATCAGATTGTAAGAGAATCTCCCGTGCACAGCTGTCTTCAAATTATTCCACAGGTTTTCGAGAGGATTTAGATCCGAGTCCAAATAGATTGGTATATAAAACTATTCATGATTCCCTCTTTCTCTCTTGAAAAGTCCTTGCCCCGGCTGAAGAGAAGCAGCCCAATGGCGAGATGCTGCCACCATCATTTTTTAGATAAAAAAATATCATATATTCTGAGCAGATATTCTGACCAGCAAATACAAGGCTGACATGGCACTGACAAATCTATAATTAAGCTACCAGAGGCAAACCATAAACCAGCTCCTATTAGAACCAGAGATCTTAATTACATTTAGTACTTACATAAGCACAAGGATGGCGGCGTGTAAAACGTGGACACTACTAAGCGGCATTATCAAGGCATCTTTCAAGCATGAATTGAGAGAATGGAATATAACTGCAGGGTTAATGCAACAGGTGGTCTCTGAAAATGCCTGTTGAGCTAAGAGGGCTTGTTTACCCTGCACTGTGTATTGAGTATGATTTAAGCCCAGAATTAGCATATCTCTCTCTCTCTCTCTCTCTCTCTCTCTCTCTCTCTCAAGCAATTAATGTCAGATACAGTAAAACTAGTCAGGGAAGTCAGGTACTATGTTCGTAGGAGATACAAGTACACACATATTTACATATTCACATTCATTGCCTGTATCATATAGCACTTTTAGAAAGTCTACATCCTTAAGACATCCACACTAGACACGTCTCAGAATAATCAACTGCCAAGAAAATAGCACATGACCTTTTTTTCCTTTTTCATAATTACACTGCCCTTTAAAGACAAGGAGCCATTACTGGTCTATCTAATAATCTCGCTGACACTGGTCACACAAATTACTGACTGAATTACTCTGGAATATATATATATATATATATATATATATATATATATATATATATATATATATATATATATATATATATTTATATATATATAACATTAATCCACCTGCATAATATTGAGTAGGTCCCCATGGTGCTGCAAAAACTGCTCTGGGCATGGACTCCACAAGATCTCTGAAAGTGTGCTAAGGTACTGGAACCAAGACATTAGCAGCAGATCCTTTATGTCCAGTAAGTTTAAGTGCAGAAATGAGGCTTCCATAGATCTGATAGTGAACTGGAGAATGGAGAACAAGTCAACATCTTGACCATAGTACATCCTTTTGCCATGTCATCTTCTTCAGGTAAGCGTTGCACACATGCCTGGCTGTCCACATGATGAAAAAGAAAATGTGATTCATCAGGGGGGTTTTTCCATTACTCCATAGTGCAGATTCTGATGCTTTGTGTGCCAGTGGACAGGGGTCAGCATGTGCAATCTGACTGGTCTCGCTAGTATTGTGTGTGTGTGTGTGTGTGTGTGTGTGTGTGTGTAAGCTTAAATGTTAAGTATGCATTATGGTATTTAAAAGCAAGAAAAAAAGAAGAAGAGTAGATTTCATTCTTTATCTTTTCTATATCTTTTCAAAATGGCTCTTTGACAATAAAAAAGATGGAAGGATCCCTATTCCCATTTCATATCTTCCTGAACTTGATTCATTCTTATTGTGCTGCTTAAGTGAGCAAGCCAGACCATGCTGATAAGATAACCTAAAGCTTTCACCAACACCCAAGGATGCTGCTGACATTTCAATAAAATGCATACATGAGAAAGAGAGCTTTTAGTGAATATTGGAATAACATAGACACACGACGGCACAAATGGGGCTAAAAAGGTTAGTGTCTCTATGGGAACCATCCATCTTGTTAGCATTTTCCTCTGATGTTACACAAGGTTATGTAATGAACAGCTAATGAAGTTTAGTGCTGCTGTTCTGCGCTATGGTTTTTAAAAATTAGTCAGGAAAATAGGAACTAATGTCACAATGACACTAATGGATGAAAAACCAATAAGCATTTATGGCAACACCAAATCATTATTTCTCCTCCAGCACATTTGAATGACATACTATGGTATCTACTGCAGTCAAGAGCTGCACTGTTTTCCTTTCAACGTTTTCCATCGTTATAGCTATAGATGCATTCTTAGCATCACATCACAGCATCCCCACTTTCTCTGGTTATTATCTGTATGAAGTTTTTCATAGTCTCTCCATGTCCTTGTGAGTTTTCTCCAGGATCTCACATTTTCTGCCACCTTCCATAAGTGTGTGACTGCATGGTGCCCTGTGATGAATAAATATATAATGAAAATAGCTATAATTTTTATTATTATTATTTTCCCTCCATTCATTTAATGAGCTATTATGGAATGTACTTGGACTTGATAGATGATCTTCTCCAGACAGATTAAATATACAATTACGGACCACTATTTCAGGAACACCATTTCGTCTGCTCATTCATGCAATTATCCGATCAGCCAATCATGTAACAGCAGCACAATACATAGATGCTCACATCAAACATCATCATATGAGAAAATTATGATCTCTGTGATTTTGTGAGTTTACATACTAGGATGTGAAAAAAGGGACGTGAGCAGCAGTTCTGAGAGCAGAAACACCTTATTGATGAAAGAGAACAGAGCATGATGGTCAGACAGTTTTGAGCTGACTGGAAGGCTATGGTAACTCTAATAACCACTCTATATAACCATGGTTGGCAGAAAAACATCTCAGAATAAGTCAGCTCTTGGGACAGAAGAGCTATGCAGTAGAAGACCACATCAGGTTCCACTCCAGACATGAAAGGTATTCTGCAGCTACAGAAGGCACAGACTCACATCGCCAGGTCTGATGAATCTCAGTTGCTCCTGAGGCATGCAGGTTGTAAGGGCAGAAATTTGATGGAAATGTAGATACTCATAATGGCAAAAAATTCCTAAAATCTTACCAGGCCAGTCAATACTGCAGCATGCACTAGAAGTTATGTTCAGCTGCACCACAGCAGACCAACTGGTCCACACAACAACTTGGCACAGGGTTTACAGCAGATGGCCTTCCTGATGCAACCCTCCCATTTTTCCAGGCTTGGGACCAGCACTGCATCCAGTGGCTAGGAATTGAACCTGGGCCTTCTGCATGGTAGGCGAGAAACCTACCACTGAGCCACCAATGCCCTAATACTGCAGCATACACTACATTGCCAAAAGTTTTGGGACATCTGCCCTTACATGCACATGAATGTAATATAGAGTTGTCCCACCCTTTGCAGCTATAACAGCTCCAACTCTTCTGGGAAGGCTTTCCACAAGGTTTAGGAGTGTGTTTATGGGAATTTTTGACCGTTCCTCTAGAAGTGCATTTGTGAGGTCAGGCATTGATGTTGGATGAGAAGGTCTGGCTCACAGTCTCCGATCTAATTCATCCCAAAGGTGTTCTATGGGGTTGAGGTCAGGACTCTGTGCAGGCCAGTCAAGTTCCTCCACACCAAAGTCACTCATCCATGTCTTTATGGACCTCATAATACACTACAATAAAGTACACTGGTGTGGGCCATCCCCAAACTGTTCCCACAAAGTTGGGAGCATGAAATTGTCCAAAATGTCTTGGTGTGCTAAAACATTAAGAGTTCCTTTCACTGGAACTAAGGGGCCGAGCCCAACCCCTAAAAAACAACGCTTGAATTCAATGATTTGGAGGGGTGTCCCAAAACTTTTAGCAATATAGTGTATTTCTTTCTTTCTTTCTTTCTTTCTTTCTTTCTTTCTTTCTTTCTTTCTTTCTTTCTTTCTTTCTTTCTTTCTTTCTTGCGTAAAACTAGCAAGCACAGGTTTCTTCTTTAAAACTACTATCATATGTAATTGATTCCTGTGATATCAGTACTTACACTGGATGCATATTAATTGAAGAGGGCTTTGGCTGAATGAGTGCTGTGATAACATCACACAATGCATTTTGGCCCAAATTTGCAAAATTGCAAGCTCCTCTGAATATCACAGAGTTTGCCTGATTTTGCGTTAATTTATGTAATCACCAAACGTACTTTATGTGTAACTATGTACACTGTGAGCACATTCAGAAATTTCAGAATGATCTCTTTAAAGGTGCAAACTGGGTAGATGAAGGAACATGTCTCTTTCAGTGCATTAATTATAGTAATTAATGCATGCACCATGGAGCTTAGCAACAGGTAAGCACAGCATTGGGTACAGCAGGGTCATCCAGTACTGAAAGGTAAATTAATGTCTGGGCTCTGTTGAAATGTCCCTATTGACCTTAGTATTTTAATCTCTGTGTATCTCACACCTGTCATGAAATGTGGCAAGTTCACACTTGGTTCTCAGATGTATTTAAGAAGTGGCTGTTATTTCACCAATGTCCATATCTTGTTGCCTTAACTATGTGTTGGTGTCTGATTTTCTGTTTTTTTTTTATTTTTTTTTATTACCCATAATATAATAGAACTAAAGAGAGGGCCTGCCAAGATTCTAACATATGTCCAATCTCCTGGACAACTGACATCTCTATTAAAAACACTAAGCACATAAACCTTAAAACCAAATAATCCAGTCAGAATCACACCTACGCCAAAACGTTTACAGAGGAAAAAGGAAAATCCAAGTAATTTACTTAGAAAACAAAACAAAAAGGATGATTAGCATTGCATATGAAGTAAATCACTAGACTAACTTTTTTTAAAAATATATAAATAGCTTTATTTATTTGTTTTGTGGCAATGTTATTATAGGAAATGTTCATGAGGATTTGATTAATTTCCTCCTTATCATAGCTAATACTTTTCATGGCCAAACAGAGTCTAGAGTGCCAGATTTATCCTTGACATGAGCATCTTGAGTTGTGTTTTCACATCTTTCATGCATTGCCCCTAAGAATACTCACTTGTTCATGCAGGTCTGTATCATATAGCTTGCAATACCAAGCTAAAAAAAGTTTGCAGAAGGGTGAATATAGTAGGAGCGGTATTGTCTATATGTGTGGAGGGGTGATGAACCGTTCTTGGATGTCACGGGCATGGTGAAAGCTGATATGATTCTATATATAATAAGTAGTGTTCTCTGGTGGAGTTTGCTGTCTTTTGCTTATAGTGTATTGAGGAATTTCAGGAGGAATGCTGCGTTGAAGAGGCCAGTGATAACATGGTGATGGATGACCCATTGGGAATGATGGCAGCAGAGACAATTGCATTCCTCTCTCTTCGACAAGTGATGATTAGAGTTGCTCTTTGCCCTATGATGTAGAGCCCACTGCACACTACTATAACCATGGCATAAGTACAGCTGAAGCTTATGGGCTTCAATAATATGAATGCTGGTGTATGAGTAAAAACTCATCATGTCATTTACATAGTGGCCTGAGCAATTTATACACTGATCAGGTATAACATTCTGAGCAATGAGAGGTGAAGTGAATAACACTGATTATCTCCTCATCATGGCACCTGTTAGTGGGTGGAATATATTGGGCAGCAAGTGAACATTTTGTCCTCAAAGTATTCACACAAGACAACAGACTTGGCAATGGACTACACGGTGAAATCTAAAAAAGCAAAAGTACAGTCACCTCATTGAGTCTCTCTCTAAGTCTCTACAGAGAGCCGCTCAAAAGGAATATAAAAGTATGAAAAAAATGAAAGGAAAGGGTGAGGGTGGTGATGGCTTTCCTTTCACTATGTCTGAGACACGGGCAATTGCTTTAAGACTTCATGGGGAGATATGCGTCTTTATTGTTCATCACTCTTGTTCATCAAAATATCAAGTATCTCAATATATCAAGTTTGTTCAACAATATTACACAATACTGTTTGTTCATTTAACACAAGCTGTTTTCAGTGGACTGTGGGAAAATCTCCTTCGAAGCCTGACACCCCACTTATATAATTCCATTGACACACAGCTACAGTGAGATTTTATGGCAGATTCAATTACACACTGCAAAAAATATGATACAAAGTGAAAATAGCTTGAATATTGTCACATTTAGCTAATTTATCTATTAAAAGATGACCATAAACCAAATACAAGCATATTAAACCTATTTATTAAACCAGGGATGAAGTAATATAGTGTACTGGGTTTATGGTGTTTAATCACATTTCTTTTCTTATTCCTGAACATTTATATTATTGATGCCTCGTACATTTTCAGCCCTTTACGCACCGTGGCTGTTTACATGGAATAAAGTAGTCATGAAGGTGAAATATTTCAGATTTCTTCTCTTTTATTTGTCCTCGGCGCACTCCTCTCCTGCTTGCCATACAACCACACATTCAATCATATATTCCTCCTGCAAGGCCATGTACTTTTCTGTTTCTAAAAGCTCTAGCTCCATTATTACAGTGCACTAGAACTCTTAAAACTGTGGTATTTATTTCTGGTTATGATGTATGATTTAAAACTATAAAGTGGGATTGACAGCAGTGGTGCACCTTCAGTTTTTCAGATACTTAGAAGGTTACTCAGTAAAACACCCATTTCAATGGCCTTTGCCATATTGGCAAAAGTTTTGGGACACCTGCCTTTACATGCACATGAAGGTAATATGGGGTTGGTCCACCTTTTGCAGCTATAACAGCTTTAACTCTTCTGGGAAGGCTTTCCACAAGGTTTAGGGGTGTGTTTATGGGAATTTTTGACCGTTCCTCTAGAAGCGCATTTGTGAGGTCAGGTACTGATGTTGGATGAGAAGGCCTGGCTCGCAGTCTCCGCTCTAATTCATCCCAAAGGTGTTCTATAGGGTTGAGGTCAGGACTCTGTGCAGGCCAGTCAAGTTCCTCCACACCGAACTCGCTCATTAATGTCTTTATGGACCTTGCCTTGTGCACTGGTGTGCAGTCATGTTGGAACAGGAAGGGGTCATCCCCAAACTGTTCCCACAAAGTTGGAAGCATGAAATTGTCCAAAATGTCTTGGTATGCTGAAGCATTAAGAGTTCCTTTCACTGGAGCTAAGGGGCCGAGCCCAACCCCTGAAACACAACAACTGAATTCAATGATTTGGAGGGGTGTCCCAAAACTTTTGGCAATATAGTGTATGCACCCACATTCATTTTCCCAACCTTTTTATGTTTTGGTTATGTATTTTTCATTAATCAGAAAAGTCAAAATATCATCAGACTGCTTGACTATCAGTGCAATTGAGTAAAAATATTTGAAATGTCTCTAAATCATTTAATCTTTCCATTTGTCATAATTGTATTATGCAAAGTATTTTGCAAAACAGACCAAAATGTCAAAGATTTGCATTTATGGGTCTTTCATAATGCACTAAAGAAAGTTGAAGCTGAACTTCATTATAAAATATAGTCCTGGTAAAAAGTAAGTACACCTATCTTCAGTTCTGTGTTTTTATTTACCTTATCAGGACTTAAATAATAATTGTGCAGACCTCACCAACTTCATTTTTGCACTGCAAACACATTAATTATTAGCAGAATAATTCTCTTGTCTGGAGCTGTTGCGTGAGACTGTTTATTTGTTTATTATTTGTACTAGTCCATGCAAGCAGAGGCACACCACCAATATGTGTATAATAATTGGAAATACTACACTTGGTTCCTAATGGCTGCAATAATTTGCACATTATGATTTGTTTAATTAAGAAAGAAAGTTGTGTAATAGGAGTATAAAAGTATAAAGTGTTCCTGATGAAAAAAAATGCAACTTGGGAAAGCTAACATATTTTGAAAATAGTTCAACCACCATTACACTACTGAAAATGTATTTAAGCTAATAGTGTCTTTAATTATACCTAGGGCATTGGTGGCTCAGTGGTAGGTTTCTCACCTATCATGCGGAAGGCCTGGGTTTGATTCCCAGCCACTGGATGTAGTGCCAGTACCAAGCCTGGAAAAATGGGAGGGTTGTGTCAGGAAGGGCATCTGGTTTAAAATGTTTGCCAAGTTGTTGTGGCCATATAGAGATTAACGCCAATCTCTGGCCATATGAAGATTAACGCCATAACAGATCCCAAAGATCATGTTTATTATCCCTTGGTTGAAGGTTTCCAACTGGGGACACAGGGAATACAATACCATTATGAAAGTAGAAATTGTGAGGTTGCTGAAGGGAGAGGTTTCAGCACTTTAGAGAGTGCCCAGATGGTGCAGGATTACTAGGATGATGGAGTTCTATTTTGGGGGTTCAGCTTGCTATCTGATTTCATGCTCTTTTTTGTATTACTGTAAGAGCCACACATAGAGAAGTCAAAGTCATACTGTATTTCTAGACAGTAAAGTTAATAGAATAGAATAAACAACTATGTACTCATACAAAATAAGTGTTCCAAGTCATTTTAATGATAAACTATGCATATAAACAAGACTTTTGTGCGGTTTACGTTCATACTGGGGGAAACACACACACACAAAAATATCATTATATATATATATATATATATATATATATATATTTCTCTATCTATCTGACATTTTAGTCTGATATTATACTTTTATATTTTAGCATAGTGCAGAAATATGATGCATGAATGTTTTTTTCTCTCCATTCATTTGTCCATCTCTGTTTATTAACTTAAAATTCTGACGCACTCATTTCTCTTTCCTTCTCTTTTATTGCGTATTTTCTCCTTTCTATCTCTCGCAGACCATCAAAGCATTCTCATAATCCAATTCAGAAGTGGAGTTTAGATAAGGCTGCCCTCTCTGAGATTACATACAGAGAATCATGACTTGGTTAAAGGACTTTCTATCTCAATTTACTTTCCCAGCCCTCTTGGTTCATGAAACTCTATCTACTGTGTATTGTTGTGTTCGGTCACAGAGAAGGGTGACATCTGTATTTTTCCTGGTGGTTTAACTGAAGAATCAGAGAATCCGAAAATTCCATTTGAACATGCTTTAAAATCTGTTACAAGCATTACAAGCATCACATAATGTTCAAGCATAACATTGTGAGCAGTGAGAGGTGAAGTGTATAACACTGATGATCTCCTCATCATGGCACCTGTTAGTGGGTGGGATATATTAGGCAGCAAGTGAACATTTTGCCCTCAGAGGGGATGTGTTAGAAGCAGGAAAAATGGGCAAGCGTAAGGATTTGAGCGAGTTTGACGAAGGGCCAAATTGTGATGTCTAGACCACTGGATCAGAGCATCTCCAAAACTGCAGTGTGAAGGCTGGCCCGTGTGGTCCGATCCAACAGACGTGCTACTATTGCTCAAATTGCTGAAAAACTTAATGCTGGTTCTGATAGAACGATGTCAGTATACACAGTGCATGACGGGTCAGGGCTGTTTTGGCAGCAAAAGGGGGACCAACACAATATTAGGCAGGTGGTCATAATGCTGTGTCTGTTCATTCAACTTCTTTATTATTATTTTTTCTTCATTTTACCAGTTGTTTATTAAATGCACACTCTGGGAGAAATCTAAACTGTAAGCTTAGATACAACTTCAGATAAAAAAAGCTATTCATGCTAGATTTCCCCATGTGAGAACAGCCAAATCTGCCTCCTGATTACATATCTTAGAGGTGGACACAAAATTTGTAAAACTACAGTGATTATGGTGGATAATTGGGTGGGAAGGGAATGGGAGAGAGAATTGGAAAATAGGAGGCAGTTATCACTAGACAATGACATGCTCAGCAAAGTGAGATAGCTAGCTGGCTTCTGCTAATGAGCAGTCATTTTGCTTTGTCAGTAAATTATTGAGATGAAGCAAATGGATTACTCAAGTGACAGAAATAACCCAACAAATTAGATTTTTTTTAGTTACTGTCACATAATGACATTCAACCATACATGTTTGAGCCAGAACATACAGAAGAAGAACTGCACCAATGAGAAGAGCAACAGGAGCAAAGAGCAGAGAGCAACAGGAACTGCTTTTCAGCTGAAGTAACAACTCTAATGGCATACTGTCATTTGCTAATGGGTGCTAAGTGGTGGTTTAGCCTGCAACATACACTATATTGCCAAAAGTGTTGGGACCCCCCTCATTGAATTCAGGTGCTGTTTTTCAGGGGTTGGGCTCGGCCCCTTAGTTCCAGTGAAAGGAACTCTTAATGCTTCAGCATACCAAGACATTGTGGACAATTTCATGCTCCCAACTTTGTGGGAATAGTTTGGGGATGACCCCTTCCTGTTCCAACATGACTGCACACCAGTGCAAAATCAAGGTCCATAAAGACATGGATGAGCGAGTTTGGTGTGGAGGAACTTTACTGGCCTGCACAGAGTCCTGACCTCAACCCCATAGAACACCTTTGGAATGAACTTTAAAGCGGAGACTGCGAGTCAGACCTTCTCGTCCAACATCAGTGTCTAAACCTAAACCTTGTGGAAAGTCTTCCCAGAAGAGTTGAAGCTGTTACAGCTGTAAAGGGCGGGCAAACTCCATGTTACATTCATGTGCATGTAAAGGCAGACGTCCCGAAACCTTTGGCCATATAGTGTGTATCTCTATCATACAAACTTGCGGTGATTATATTAAGGAGAAATAAAAAAAAAATTGGTGATGCATTGAACTGAACAGATGCTATAAATTCTGCTGTAAATTATATGCAAGTCAGCTATGGTAAATTTCGTTTATAGGCAAGTCCTCAGTAAAATCATGACTGAGGCTGAGCTATGAACTTTTCTAAAGCAATATAAATTAGACATATTTGTTATGACATGTTACAGTGAGAAATCAGAGTAACATGTGTCACCGGGTTTGAGGTCTGGATTGATTGATCACAGTAGGGATGCTTGAATTATGTATTGGTATATAGTTTAATTTTTAGTCTTATGCTGGAATTTTACATTAAACAAATATTGAACAATACACACAATGCATAATAATCATATCTTCAGATTCTTCACAGGTTCACTTTAATGGTACCAGCAGTGCGGACTAAGCCAGCCACACAGCTGCACATAAACCAGACTGGCAGAGAGCTTTTCCATGTCCCAAGCCATGTGCTTTGTTGTCAGAAGCAAGTTCTTTGATTAACTCCAAATGGCCCTCAACCTGCAATTGCACAGATGTGTAAAAATGTAAGTCATTCTGGATAAGGGCATATGCCAAATGCCCAAAATGTAATGTAAATGTAATGGTGCAGTGTATCTTAGGACTGGCTCTGACCAATCGTGTTAGCCCACAGCATACTGCTGAAAACCTAGCTGCATTGAGGTTAAAATTTTCTATCACCACTTTGGCATGGTATACAGCATACGTTTTTCTAAGTCTTTAACAGAAGGTCATTACTAAAAGTATGAGACCTAGCTCCAAATCTTCTGGGAAGTCTTTCCACAAGGTTTAGGAGTGTGTTTATGGGAATCTTTGACCATATGCACTGATGTTGGACGACAAGGCCTGGCTCGCAGTCTCCGATCTAATTCATCCCAAAGGTGTTCTATCAGGTTGAGGTCAGGACTCAGTGCAGGCCAGTCAAGTTCCTCCACCCCAAACTTGCTCATCCATGTCTTCGTGGACCTTGCTTTGTGCACTGGTGTGCAGTCATGTTGGAACAGGAACATCCCCAAACTGTTCCCACAAAGTTGGGAGCATGAAACTGTACACAATGTCTTGGTATGCTGAAGCATTATGAGTTCCTTTCACTGGAACTAAGGGGCCGAGCTCAACCCCTGAAAAACAACACCTGAATTCAATGATTTGGAGGGGCGTCCCAAAACCTTTGGCAATTTTGGTATTTTGTGTGGTTAGTTCACCAATAAATGTTCAAAAGTCTCAAAAACATCATGCACCACATTGCATTTTATGTATAGAATATTAGCTGAAATATACTGTGAATTATTGTAAAAACTAAGGGCCTATTATATCTCATTTATTTAAATATAATAAATAAGGAAAGGGTGGCATACTACCCTGTCAATCACAGCAACACAATCACAGCACCTGTGAATTTAAGTACAGTATGTGTAAGAGGGTAGATAGACGCACTTGTCTGGCCTCATATGTCTCAGAGAAAGCTTGTGTTAGCCTTTACCTCCCTGGTTGGTAGCTGATGTATTATACAGGAAAACTGGCTGATAGATGGGAATTGGTAGGTGGCCAAATTATGGATAAAATTAAATAAGAATAAGATGTTCCTCCACAAGCTTAGAAACTTGCTGCTACATTTGTTTCTATTACATGAAAGCTACCTAGCGTCATGGCTTCATGCAGTGGGCATTTAATGTCATGCTGGCAGCTGACACTAGCTCCAAATGACCAGCACAGCCTGTGCATTGCTTATGCCATCTGTTCAACAGTTGGTGAATGGTGCTTACTGAGCTCATATATGCCCTCTGCACTTTCGGCAGCTCAATTGGCTGCCACAACATCACCAAGTGATAAATAAGCCAGCATACCTCAGCATCTACTCATTTGTCAACTACAGAGACTAGCTCACAGGTGTTTGATGTGTTTATAACAGACTTTGTTGCACATCCAGATTACATTTTTAAATGTTACACAAAGTGTCTGGCAAATATCGTTAGAAATATTGAATTTTAATTTGCAGCTCTTTGTGCTATATTTACTTATGAGGCAAGAGTAGTGAAGTAGCAAGGATCAATTATATTGATTAACCATGTCATAGAATGAACGCAAATATGTTTATGTAGCATTAAGAGCTCACCATTGCCTTCCTTTTCTTTCTTTTTTTTTTGGAAATTCCTCAACAGATACTGAACTAATAGATTTTCCAGACCTTAAAGGTTTTCCTGCCAGCTGTGCATGCTTCTAATATTACTTGACATATATTGATTCGACTACCACTCACATAAAGATAGCCCTTTAAAAGTCATATCATGGAAGCTCATAAGTTGTGAGGATGTGCATGATTTATAGAACAGGCATTGTTTGTGGGTCCCACACTGTCTGGGTGATGTTTACCACTCCTGCATATGAGAGGAGGAAATAGGGCCACTGATGTTTTGCTGTTAAACACCAAGTCTTTGTTTCCATGGCAGCAAACATGTCTGGTGCCTGCTTTACTATGATAAATGTGTTTTCATCCTGCCAAGCTCCTGATTTTTTATATTTGCCCATAGCTTTATGTTCGTTACACTTTAAGTCTTAGCTCAAGCACACTTTACCTGCAGGGTATTCTCTCAATAAATACTCCATAAACTTAATTCGATGTCTGTTGATTCTATGACAGTGTCATAGATGCACCAACTGCTACTTCCTAGATAGTCTAATTAAGTCCAGACACATGAATATGTTTAGTGGATTATGAACAAATATACATCTGTTCTATTCCTGGTGCATTTAAACGTTCATTTTGAAGACATTTTTATTCCAGTGACATCTCTCCCGATACGCTGTTTTGTTTTCATATCCTGTCCTAATTGAATATCCTTTGACTGAGGACATTGATTTCTTCTTCCTATGCTGAGAGTACATTCCATTCTACTTCTGGGGTGTTTTTTTTCTTTTATTTGAACCAGCCTTAAATGGAAGTGTATGAGTTGAGATGATGTTTCAAACCACATTTCTTTGCGTTTCTTTTGACACACAAAAACTGAAAAACTGTATTTGGGTAATGCTTTATATCAAGGTTCTCAAGGTAGCTGACATTAATTTACCATTCTACATTAATGCACACCTTAAGTAGCAGTACTACTACATGTATTAATCAATGTTTGTTTAATTATAAGCCATGTAATAAGAAAACAAAACAAATCAACATCAGGATTAAACGGTATTTATTCTTACATAAGAAAAAATAGGAAACAGTATCTTAAATAACATGCTCTTCTTCTTCTTTCGGCTTTTTCCTTCAGGGGTCGCCACAGCGAATCATCTCTCTCCACCTATCCCTATCTTCTGCATCCTCAACACTTGCACCCACTAGCTTCATATCCTCATTTATTACATCCATATACCTCCTCTTTGGCCTTCCTCTTTGCCTCCTGCCTGGCAGCTCCATGTCCAACATTCTCCTATCAATATACTCACTCTCCCTCCTCTGAACATGTCCAAACCATCTTAATCTGGCCTCCCTAACTTTGTCCCCCAAACGTCCAACATGAGCATCTTAAATAACATGCTGTAGGTTGATAATTCCCAAAATTTAGAGCTAGTTCCAAAATTTACACCTGCAGACCATTTTGTTATGTGGACATTTTAGACATGGATTGAGTTATTAAATTCAGAGGCATTAAAACCACTGACAGGTGAATAACATTGAGTATCTCCTTACAGTGGCACCTGTCAAAGGATGGAATAATATTAGGCAGCACACCTAATACATTGACAGACTGGCAGAAATTCCCCAGATTTCAATCTGTGTATCTGTGGGATGTACTGGATAATCAAGTGTGATCCATGTAGGTCCCACCTCACAACTTACAGCACTTAAAGGATTTGCTGCTGACATCTTGGTGCCAGCAGACCTTCAGAGTTCTTGTGGAGTCCATGCCTTAATGGAGCTGTTTTAGTGGGACAAGTGGGATCTACACAATCTACACCGCTCAGGCATAACTTTATGACCACTGAGAGGTGAAATGAATAAGACTGATGATCTCCTCATCATGGCACCTGTTAGTGGGTGGGATATATTAGACAGCAAGTGAACATTTTGTCCTCAAAGTCGATGTGTTAGAAGCAGGAAAAATGGACAAGCGTAAGGATTTGAGAGAGTTTGGGTCAAATTGTGATGGCTAGACCACTGGATCAGAGCATCTCCAAAACTGCAGCTCTTGTGGGGTGTTCAAAGTCAGTAAAAAAGCAGTGGTCAGTATCTATTAAAAGTATACTTTAAGTCAAGTAAGTTGCGAGGTGGAGCCCATGGAGGAACTTACAGGACTTAAAGAATCTGCTGCTAACATCTTGGTGCCAGATACCACAACACACCTTCAGGGATCTAGTGGAGTCCATGCCTTGGGCAGGTGGTCATAATGTTATGCCTAATCAGAGTATTAGGAAAGTGGTTTTAATTTTATGGCTGATCAGTGTATTTTGTTAACATTTCATTAACATTTAAAAAGCATGAATTAATAATGTGTTAACTTACTTTGTTGACAGTACATGTGGTTTATTATTGATAGGGTTCATGATTTGTTAATTGCAGTAAAACTAGAAAATGTTTAATAATGCAATAAAGTTATTTATATCTTAATGTGATTTGCATATATTTCTATACATTGATTTTTAAAAAGATTGTACTGTTACTATGTACATTTATTCAATCATCACAGCACATGTGACATGATATGACAGAATATTATCTAATTAAAAAATAAATTAATAAATAAAATAAATTTATATATATATATATATATATATTTATTTTTTATTTATTTATTAATTTTTTTACAAATTTAAAAGGTTTACCTTTGGTAAATATTGTATGCCTATTTTTGATTATTTGTGCTAATAATTTAAATACAAATTATTGTGCATTGTATATACAAAGCAAGCAAGAAAAAATTATTTATACAAATGGGTTAAGTACAGCATGTATATACGACTTATTTTTGTGTGATTTTGAAATATTAAAAAATAATTAAAACCTGTTATTTTTAAGTATGCTCTTTTTTGTGAAATAAATCACCACAATGCCACAAAAATAAATATTAAGAGCGAAGTGAAAGGGTCTTTCCTATTTAAACCAATCAGGCAAAACATTATGACATTAAAAATGTCAAAAAATGAAATTAACAGAAAGATATGATCAAAATGAATTAAATAGTATATATGTCTTGTAAACATTTTTTTTTTAACAGATACTACTGTAGACATCAAAGCACTGTTTTTTAATATACAGACTTTTTGAGGTAGTCTATCTATCTCCGTCTGTCCTACTCTGTAGAAATTGGAAGTCAGACAGAAAATAAATCTTTTTTAGATATACAACTACTGCAAACACAGCAATTCAATGCCACGTTACTTTATGAAGAAATCAATTCAACTGTGGTGTAAATCACTCACTCACCCACACTTTTAGTAACCGCTACTCATGTTCAGGGATGTGAGGGATTCAGAGCCTATCCCAGTGACAATGCACACACACATTCAAACACTTGTTCACACCTTTATCTTAGCCAGTCCACCTACTGATATGTGTTTCAGAGCTGGGAGGAAACTGGGAAAACTCCACACAGACAGTAACTCAAATAGGATCAAACCCTGGAAACTTTAGCTGTTAAGCCACTGAACTACCATAAACCAGTTGAAGAAATATGCATTCTATGAGCATTAATTTATTTATTTTCAGTAACTACTCATCCGGGTTTGGGTTGGAGTGGATCAGGAGGTTATTCCAGGAACACTGGCCATTAGGAGGGAATACACCCATGACGGAACCCGAGAGGCATTGGTGGCTCAGTGGTAGGTCACTTGCCTATCATGCGGACAGCCTGGGTTCGATTCCAGCCCCTGGATGCAGTGCTGGTCCCAAGCCCGGAAAAGTGGGAGGGTTGCGTCAGGAAGGGTATCCGGTGTAAAATATTTGCCAAGTTGTTGTGCGGACCAATTGGTCCGCTGTGGCGATCCCGAACAGGGAGCAGCTGAAAGATTTTTTTTTTTTACACCCATGATGGAAACCAATCCACAGCAGGGCACCATGCATATACACATTTACGCCTATAAGCAATTTATGTGAAAAGGCATGTTTTTGGTCACTGGGAGTAAGCCAGAAAATTTAATGCCTTGATATTTCTGATCATTAAAAGCACCGTCATCGACATGGAATTTAATTTCATACCAACCCTACTTTGCTGTACTTAAGGAGATGAGTTCAGCAGATGGAAATTTGACATTGTAATAGAACCAGATTATGTTGCATGTAAACACAAGTCCTGTTACAATTCTGAGCAGGCATTAGAGTACCAGAAGACGTTAATCTCAGGCAAATCCATTAAGACATCATCAAACATGGGCGTAATAGTCAAACCCAGAAAATCTAGAATCTAGACTAAGAAAGCATTGAAGATAAAATAAGAGACTAACAGAAATGTCTATCTATACACTGATTTCAGGGAAAGTGGCCAAGATAGGTCAAATGCAGTTGCTGATTAAAATAGGAGCCTAAGCTTTCATGGACATCAAATACATTACTACACTAAAGTCTTGATTTAGCATTGATTAAGGAACTGATTTAATCCAATTACATTTATTATAGATGTTCTTTTTATGGCTTCTGCATTATTGACTCAAGCAAAATAAGCAAAGAAAAATACATAATAACATAATACACTGCTTTTTCAGACAACATACATAATGAAGGCTGTCTCCTGACAAACTCCAGAAGATGCTTAGAAGAATTTACCAGTAAGTTTTCTTATTGTTTTAGGTCTTTTTTTTTTTCTAGAATTGGTTAATTTAATTAATTTTGAAGTCACTACATTACAACATTTCTTTGATCCTAAGACTTTTTGCACATTATTGTATATACACTATATTGCCAAAAAGTTTTGAGATGTCTGCCTTTACATGCACATGAATGTGATATGAAGTTGGTCCGCCCTTTGCAGCTATAACAGCTTCAAATCTTCTGGAAAGGCTTTCCACATTTTTGACCATTTGTGAGGTCAGGCACTGAGGTTGGACGAGGGAAAGGTCTGGTTCGCGGTCTCCGCTCTAATTCATCCCAAAGGTGTTCTATGGGGTTGAGGTCAGGACTCTGTGCAGGCCAGTCAAGTTCCTCCACACCAAACTCGCTCATCCATGTCTTTATGGACCTTGCTTTGTGCACTGGTGTGCAGTCATGTTGGAACAGGAAGGGGTCATCCCCAAACTGTTCCCACAAAGTTGGGAGCATGAAATTGTCCAAAATGTCTTGGTATGCTGAAGCATTAAGAGTTCCTTTCACTGGAACTAAAACTGAAAGTGTGCCCGGTGGTCATACTGGTGGTCATCAAGCCATCTCTGTATACAAGTGTCAAATGTGACATTCGCTCTTTGCTTGTACGTTTTTGCACTACAATGCATTATGCAAAACAACTCTATTTTATCAAACCAGTATTTTAGCAAACTTAATCATTTATTTCAAATAAACAATTGTAATGGTTTAATTGTATTAAACAATGTTTAGAATTGTGTTTTAACTCACCTACTTGGGCAGTAGAGTATATACACCCAGGAGTCCCAATAAGGCTTCAGTCGAAATTGGTGTCTCTAAAAATGACCCTTCAGAGGGGCCCTTGTAGTCACAGTCACAAAGAGAGCTCTCCTGTCTAAACAGACACTGTTTCGATGTGTGAGGGATGTTGTGCACATTGCCTAATCCTTTCTTCACACCATTTCAGTCAGTTCTACATTGTGTACATTCCTTGTAGCATGTTATCCAGGTGCTAATTGGCAACCTTGGCAGTTAGGACATTAGTTATGTACAAGACTGTAATTCTATAAATACTGGCTTATATTTGTATTATATTTCTTGGTAACTTTCAGGAATATTCCAGGGAAAGTTGGCTGTATGACAACAGTGTTTATTAAAAATAAACTATATCGTATATCACTTTGCTGAAAGGTCTCAGAATGAGAGCGCACACAAGGAATTCAGATGATATTCACTGCCCCTGCTTGTTTTCTGGGGCAGTGGCGTGTCATCTGAGTTACTTTTCTTGAAAAAAAAATTCACATACTGAAAAAAGTAGAACAATCTAGGCAGTACATTCATTTTAATAGTATTAATCCTAACCCCTAATGACAGCATGACTAGGTTCCAGAGTTATAGGGGGAAATTTGCCTTGTAGAGATCCTTAGATTGGTGGGTAATCTAAATGTCATATTTCAGATTTTCTGTATATATTTTAAAAGGGAGAGACTGAAATATGTCCTATAATCGTATATCCTGACATTTTCACAAAGCTACCCGGCAGCTCTAGCATTTCTGGGAGACTTACTAAGGGATCAGATATTAAAAGAATTTTGGGGTTAGCACGTTCACCTCACACCTCCAGCGTCGTGGGTTCCAGTCTCGCTCCCGCTCACTGTGTGTGTGGAGTTCTCCCTGTGCTCAGTGGGTTTCCTCTGGGTGCTCTGGTTTCCTCCCACAGTCCAAAGACATGCTTCTAGGCCGATTGCAGTCTCTAAATTGCCCGTAGTGTGTGAATGCGTGAGTGAATGAGTGTGTGTGTGCCCTGCGATGGGTTGGCACTGTGTCCAGGGTGTATCCTGCCTTGATGCCTGATGATGGCATCAGGCTCCCTGTGACCCGATGACAGATCGGATAAACGGTAGAGACAATGGAAAAAAAAGTTCGGAGCATCCTCTCTGTATAATCTTAATGAAGGTCTCATTCCACATAACTGCCAGGGCAAACAGGAGGGGTGGTAAGGTGCAGTCTTGTCTAGTGCCCAGTTTTAAGGATTAAAATGTAAAAGATTTGCCTGATTATTATTTCTGTGAACTGCTGCTCTGATCCATTCTTATAAATTTAGAACAAAACCAAATTGCTTTAGATTATAAAAAAAGTCCCACTCCACCCGATCTATAGCTTTTTCAGCATCCAGCAAGATCAACACTCCTGAAGTATCAGGTAGAGGAGGATCATAGACAATGTTAAATAGAAAACAATTAATTAAACCAGTCTGATAATCAGATATTTTAGATGGCAAGATGGTTTGCAATCTAATTTTAGCAAGCATGATAAGATGTACGTTCAGAGGGGTAGAGGGATGTAGGGATGTGTAACACATTGCATATCACATTTTAAGCTTAATTTCTTAAATTTTGTTTATTTATATGCACATTCTAAGCAGGACTGGCCGGGCGTTCATTTCCGTGCATGTTGGACTTTAAAGCAGCAGTAAGTTCTGTTATAGAGAAAGGATCTTCAAGGTTTACTGTATTTTCTATCTTAAGTCATTCATTCAAAAATTCACTCTGAACTACACTATATTGCCAAAAGTTTTGGGACACCCCTCCAAATCATTGAATTCAGGTGTTGTATTTCAGGGGTTGGGTTCGGCCCCTTAGTTCCAGTGAAAGGAACTCTTAATGCTTCAGCATACCAAGACATTTCGGACAATTTCATGCTCCCAACTTTGTGGGAACAGTTTGGGGATGACCCCTTCCTGTTCCAACATGACTGCACACCAGTGCACAAAGCAAGGTCCATAAAGACATGGACGAGCGAGTTTGGTGTGAAGGAACTTGACTGACCTGCACAGAGTCCTGACCTCAACCCCAGAGAACACCTTTGGAATGAATTATAGTGGAGACTGCGAGCCAGGCCTTCTCATCCAACATCAGTGCCTGACCTCAGTAATGCACTTCTAGAGGAACGGTCAAAAATTCCCACAAACACACTTTAAATCTTGTGGAAAGCATTCCCAGAAGAGTTGGAGCTGTCATAGCTGCAAAGGGCGGGACAACTCCACATTACATTCATTGTAACTATTCAATTCTCTCTCTCTCTCTCTCTCTCTCTCTCTCTCTCTCTCTCTCTCTCTCTCTCTCTCTCTCTCTCTCTCTCTCTCTCTCTCTCTCTCTCTCTCTCTCTCTCTCTCTCTCTCTCTCTCTCTCTCTCTCTCTCTCTCTCTCTCTCTCTCTCTCAAACAGACTCTATAATGTAGCCTAATGGTATTTGTACAGTAACTCCTGGTTACATTCTACTGGTTACATTAATGTGAGCCATCAATTTATATTTGTTCTGTTCTCAGTGGGCTACTCGTCCAACATCAGCGCCTGACCTCACAAATGCGCTTCTAGAGAAACGGTCAAAAATTCCCGTAAACACACTCCTAAACCTTGTGGAAAGCATTCCCAGAAGAGTTGAAGCTGTTATAGCTGCAAAGGGCGGATCAACTCCATATTTCCTTCATGTGCATGTAAAGGCAGGCGTCCCAAAACCTTTTGGCAATGTAGTGTATACAACTTATAATAAAATTATAAGAATAAAACCTGTTAAATCTCTGAATATTTTGTGAGTGTTCTATGTGTTTAACACCCAACCTGATCTGTATATAATATTCAGATATATATCTCCTTAAAGGATAAGACAATGTGTGTCCATGTTTTAAGTTGAAAAAAGAAAACTATTACATTACATTCACTGAGCAAAAACACCTTGGTCATTTATGTGGTTCAAGTAAAATTCGTAGTGGTCAAATAACTTGGACGTACACACCCTTTCTGCTGGGCAATAAGTGGCAGACATATACATTTAAATACAATTTCCGCGAGGCTCATGTTTATTCAGTGTATTGTAGTCATGTGATTAAAAAAATATATGTAACTGATTGCTCTAGGTCAAACAGGACTGGTAAGGTGTATTAAAAAATGAAACAAAAAATAAAAAGGATTAAAGACAGGAACATACATTAACCCAAGTGGAATAGAAAGCCGGAGTAATACACTGTTCTTAGATTGAATAAGTGTATTATCTATCTGTGACATCCATAATAATGCCACTTTTATTTTCACAGTAACTTACTTTTATTTGGGCAGCATGCTAGAAGTCAGGATAGTAGTCCATGATTGACACAGTCCTCAAACTTATAATAGCTAAGTTTCTAACAGTGATACATACTTCTGCTTTTATACAATTGTGCTCTTACATAATTGTGCTTTCGATTTTATTTAGGCAAATTGAACTGACTTTTGTCTTTGAGAAATATTGCTTGAGTGCACTATGACTAATCTGAAAACATTTTCAAGGAAAACACAATGAAGGTTGGACCAAGTACATCAAAAAGTCAAAGCCGTGGAAGTCAAAGTGGACATAAGAGAACACGAAATGAGTATCCTTTTGTCTGGAAAATGGGCACTCAGCTGCCTCCTTCAAATAAAAAGAATCTTAATGCCAATTCTGCCACAAGAAGAGTTTTGCAAACATAGTGTATTATTTAACTGACATAAGGAGTGCAACATGAGTAGAAAAAGGGGAAACATACCGTACTTAAAGGTTATTACAGTTCTTAAATGAGGGCAGCATTTGGATCATTTTTGCCAACCTGGAAGAACTTATCCAGGGCTTCACAATGACAAAGAAGCACTACATTTGGAATTGAGAAAGACCAGATGCTCTCAAGATGTTCTTCTACACTGATTAAGCTACTAAAAAGCTGACTAGCTACTTTGATACTGACTTATTTTCATCTGTTTCTTCCCATAATATTAGTATGTGATGCTTCTTCATATAGGAAGGAATCTCTAGAATGATTGCCTAAAGGATCAGAATAAATGTGTATGTCTTATGCACCTTAAACTAGTGTAAGAAACTACAGACTGCCTCAATCCAGATTCCACTCCACAGTACACATCTGAAAGAGCTCAAAAGCCGAAAAAGCTTACAAGGTTGCTTTCGGCTGCTCCCTGTTCGGGGTCGCCACAGTGGACCAACTGGTCCGCACAACAACTTGGCACAGGTTTTACGCCGGATGCCCTTCCTGACGCAACCCTCCCATTTTTCCGGGCTTGGGACCGGCACTGCATCCAGTGGCTGGGGTTGAGGCATTGGCTGGGAATCGAACCCGAGCCTTTCGCATGATAGGCGAGAAACCTACCACTGAGCCACCAATGCCTCAGAAGTTGCTTTCGGCTGCTCCCTGTTCGGGCTCGCCACAGCGGACCAACTGGTCCGCACATCAACTTGGCACATGTTTTACACCGGATGCCCTTCCTGACGCAACCCTCACCATTTTTTCCGGGCTTGGGACCGAAAAAGCTTACATATCATATAAAAATATGTTTAATTCAATTCAGTTTACATTGGCTTAAAGCAGCCTTACCAAACATTTAGAACACTTAATCCAATCAATTATTAGTATGGGAGCGGCAGCAAGACATCAAGGACCATCACTGAACAAAGGGTATACGTGACCGTGATTACCATTTAGTATCGCTCGACCATTTGGGTGATAACGCCTGTAACAATACCAAGCCAAGGTGTACATGACCATGATTACCATATAAGGACATCCGGCTAGGTGATAGTATCACCCGGCCATTTGGGGGATACTCAGTTCTTACACTAATTTACATTTAAAGTGAAGCACACGGGAAACACTGTATAAAATGTTTGAGCAGGATTTGCAATAAACTTCTTCATTAAGATCTTCGACGCCCTCATCGTTTTATTTTTCTTACACTAGCTAGATTTAAATTACTCAAAAAATAATTTTTATTGAATTATTGCTGTCAGCCTACTAGTGACTATAACAGATCAATATCGAGTTTCCCAGTCGGAAAAAGAATGAAATATCCAGAGTGGATGAGATGCATGATAAAGTGCAGCATCTTACTCTAACAGGATGGCCAAAACATGTAAAAGATTAATGGTTAAAAACCTGTTGGCTTAGATGTAATGAAAAGTTTAGATGGATTGCTTCCCTTGAGGTTTAAGAGTAATTCTTCCCAACACATCAACTTGAGTGTTAAGAGAACTATAGGAATAGTGCTTAGGACTGGTGAGGAGAAAGATTCTTGCGAGAATTTTAGATGTCCAAACATAGAGAAAGTGGTACTGTAATGTATGTCAGCTAAGTCAACCACTGACAAATTCAACTAGAGTGCATTTCAAAATATTTGGATTAGTTTTATGTGAAGTGAACCTTCAGTTATTTTCAGTAGTAGCATATTTAAAATAGCTTGAGACAGATGAGATTTCCATTGACACATTGAAGGGAATGTTTTCAACCTTTAGGTGGAAATAGTATAACACTGATGATCTCCTCATCATGGCACCTGTTAGTGGGTGGGATATATTAGACAGCAAGTGAACATTTTGTCCTCAAAGTTGATGTGTTAGAAGCAGGAAAAATGGACAAGCGTAAGGATTTGAGCGAGTTTGACGAAGGGCCAAATTGTGATGGCTAGACCACTGGATCAGAACATCTCCTAAACTGCAGCTCTTGTGGGGTGTTCCCGGTCTGCAGTGGTCAGTATCTATCAAAAGTGGTCCAAGGAAGGAACAGTGGTGAACCGGCAACAGGGTCATGGGTGGCCAAGGTTCAATGATGCACGTGGGGAGCCAATGCTGGTCCGTGCGATCCGATCCAACAGAGAAGTTGCTCAAATTGCTGACGAAGTTAATGCTGGTTCTGATAGAAAGGTGTCAGAATACACAGTGCGGGTCAGGGCTGTTTTGCCAGCAAAAGGGGGACAAACACAATATTAAGCAGGTGGTCATAATATTATGCGTGATCAGTGTATACTATATATGGAATTGCATGGCTAAACACATACACAACACTGTTGCTAAACAAATATGCAATACACATCCAAGCTATTAACTATTTTTACATCTTACTTTTGACCTCTGTACAGTGTTTAAGCTGTCTTCTCTGTTTTGATGGTGATGTGACAGATCAGGCGCATTGCAGACATTCTGACAGCTGGTATCTTATCAATCCAAACTTATCAGGATAATATTCATTTCACTACATCATGTAACTATCCATTAACTTGGTCATCAGAAGAAAAGCACGCTTAACTAAGGTTTTAGATACCGTTAGTCTGCATATACATTTGTGTTCGTTAAACCGATGTTAAATAGATATGTCAAAGTAAATTTTAAGCAAAAAATAAAAAATCTTTTAATAGAAGAAAAATGCATTTTGCAGACCCTTGCCTAAATGTGGCACCTTTGAAATCTTCTCCTCTCACACTTTACTTACGGATTTATTTTCACACATCTGTAAAGTTCCTCACAATAAATTAAGCATAAACTACCAAGACCAAAGGGTTGGTTGAAGTAAAAACTCTACAATTTTCCAAACATCTGAAATCCAGGGTATTCAAGTCTATAATGGATCGTCTCAGTTTTGTTGTTCGTGAGGAAAGTGGATAATAATTGATTTTAAAAATATATGTTAAGTATCGGGGTAGATGGTTAGGTCTGAATAAAAATCCATAATTAAACCATAAGGCTTATAATGTAAATGTAGGCAAAAAGATTGCACAGCATATTCTAGTGGAGAAACAACACTCCAGTTTTATTGTGTGACCACTGCAGCAGAATCTGGTTCAGAAATCAATGTTGCTAGTCACAAACTTGCACGTTGACACTTACCCGATGTAAATAAGGCAGCAAGTCAATAAAGAACTTTAAACTTTAAAAGTTGTAGACATCAGCAGTTGGCTTGGGGAAAATTTGTGGACCGTTTTCCAGGAATAGGTGTAGATATGCAAGCTGCTTAGAAGCTTCTAGAAGCTGTTTCGTGAGACTTAATGTAATTATTGTAGATCTGTTGTCATTCTCTGAAACAAAGCCGGGATTGCAGTACTAGCTAATCTGAGATTAGTTTAAACTTTTGCTAATACGATGCAACCGCATGCTCATTATTACCTGTAGCTGACTTGGTAGTGCTAGGCAATTATGAGGAACATTTTTGCCTGTATATCTATTCAATTCATTGGTCATATCATTCATCAATTATACTAGAAATAAGGTGGAATTAGCATTTTGCTAAATCATACCAAATCAGACAACACAATTGTTAGTTTGATAACCAATTTTTTTGTGAACCTTGGCTCTTTACCAAAGCTGTCAATAAATTGCAGTGGTAATTAATAACCTACAGTATCTCACAGAAGTGAGTACACCCCTTACATTTTTGTAAATTGTTTATTATATATTTTCATGTGAAGAACACTGAAGAAATGACACTTTGCTATAATGTAAAGTAGTGAGTGTACAGCTTGTATAACAGTGTAAATTTGCTGTCCCCACAAAGAAACGCAACATACAGCCATTAATGTCTAAACTGCTGGCAACAAAAGTGAGTACACCCCTAAGTGAAAATGTCCAAATTGGGCCCAATTAGCCATTTTCCCTCCCCGGTGTCATGTGACTCATTGGTGTTACAAGGTCTTGGGTGTGAATGGGGACCAGGTGTGTTAAAATTGGTGTTATCGCTCTCACTCTCTCATACTGGTCACTGGAAGTTCAACATGGCACCTCATGGTAAAGAACTCTCAGAGGATCTGAAAAAAGAATTGTTGCTCTACATAAAGATGGCCTAGGCTATAAGAAGTTTGCCAAGACCCTGAAACTGAGCTGCAGCATGGTGGCCAAGACCATACAGTGGTTTAACAGGACAGGTTCCACTCAGAACAGGCTTCGCCATGGTCGACCGAAGCAGTTGAGTGCATATGCTCAGCGTCATATCCAGAGGTTGGCTTTGGGAAATAGACGAATACGTGCTGCCAGCATTGCTGCAGAGGTTGAAGGGAGGGGGATCAGCGTGTCAGTGCTCAGACCATACGCTGCACACTGCATCAAATTGGTGTGCATGGCTGTCATCCCAGAAGGAAGCCTCTTCTAAAGATGATGCACAAGAAAGCCCACAAACAGTTTGCTGAAGACAAGCAGACTAAGGACATGGATTACTGGAACCATGTCCTGTGGTCTGATGAGACCAAGATAAACTTATTTGCTTCAGATGGTGTCAAGCATGTGTGGCGGCAACCAGGTGAGGAGTACAAAGTGTGTCTTGCCTACAGTCAAGCATGGTGCTGGGAGTGTCGTGGTATGGGGCTGCATGAGTTGTGCCAGCACTGGGGAGCTACAGTTCATTGAGGTAACCATGAATGCCAACATATACTGTCACATACTGAAGTAGAGCATGATCCCCTCCCTTCGGAGACTGGGCTGCAGGGCAGTATTCCAACATGATAACGACCCCAAACACACCTCCAAGGCCACCACTGCCTTGCTAAAAAAGCTGAGGGTAAAGGTGATGCACTGGCATGTATTGAGCATCTGTGGGGCATCCTCAAATAGAAGGTGGAGGAGCGCAAGGTCTCTAACATTCACCAGCTCCGTCATGTCGTCATGGAGGAGTGGAAGAGGATTCCACTGGCAACCTGTGAAGCTCTGGTGAACTCCATGCCCAAGAGGGTTACGGCAGTGCTGGAAAATAATGGTGGCCACACTAAATATTGACTCACTTTTGTTGCCAGCGGTTTAGACATTAATGGCTGTGTGTTGAGTTATTTTGAGGGGACAGCAAATTTACACTGTTATACAAGCTGTACACTCACTACTTTACATTATAGCAAAGTGTCATTTCTTCAGTGTTCTTCACATGAAAATATATGTCACGTTTCCGGTATCCAGAGCATGATGAATCAGACCCAGCGCGGGGATAGACAGCAGACAGGGGTTTATTGTAACTCATAAGCAGACATAGACAACATGAACGACGCCACATGAACACGGAACATAAAGACAAAGACCAGCCCCGAACCCTGGCAAACGGCCACTATAAATACTTAACCTAATTACACACAACATGAGGAACAGGTGAACATCAATCGAGACACATTAGGGATAAGGCGGGGCTAAAACAAGCACATGACAAAACAAACAACAATATATCATAACCCCTGCTGGAAACCCCCCCTAGTGGTCCAACATAGGACCTGCCACCCGTAACAATATATAATATACAATTTACAAAAATGTGAGGGGTGTACTCACTTCTGTGAGATACTGTATATTATAATAATGCTTGCATTTAAGTGAAACATTTTGGTCCTTTTTTTAACTGTCAGATTAGTCTGCCATGCTGGGACCAAAAATGGTGACACATTTTAGTGTGTCTTTGAATGTCTGGCTGTCTGCTAATGCCCTGTTGCTAAGTCACATCTAGCCTTCAGCCTCCCTCAGGGCCGCTCACCCTCAGCAAGGGAAAAGGCCACTTTAATCATTTCTATTTGAGCTTGCAATAAGTGTCCAGGATATTGCATGCATTTTGGACTAACATGCATAGCTGCAGTGTATATTTATGGCAGGTGGGGCATGGTTTAGAGGGAGTCTGCAGTTGGAGTGGGGTGGCATGAGCAAATTAACATGGCACACCTGTCTCTCATTTGTAGATGCTGTTTTTTCCCCCCTTTTCTCACTCTCTCTCAGTGAGTGGAGTCCTGGTGTAATTGGTTGTATATGTGTGTATAAAGCAGCCAATTTTCTGTGGCTGTAACAGTGGCTGTGAACAGAACTAAAATGAAACAAGCTGCTGGATAGCTGCCAGCTTTCTTTTTGTTTGGATTTTTTCCCTGTGGCAAAGGCACAGACAAAAAAATAAACATTCCCCATTTATCTCACCCTTCCATGTACCATGTCCTTGAGCAGTGTAGCATCACACTGCTGCCAAAACCCAGGAGTAAGCAGCTGAGAGAAGGTTTTCATGTCCTTTTACCCTGGTGACCTAGTCTCTAGCACAGATGCAGAAGTGACAGCATTGAGCTCTCATGAGTCTACAACCATAGCAGCAGGAGATTCTGGTCAGAGTGTTGGACAGGCAAGATGCCGGCCAAGCTACCATGCAGAGCCTGTTAATGTCCTCTTCCTCCTACACCTCTACAGTGAGCACCCCTTCAGTTCCTTCTCTCTGCCCAGGATGACACCCCAGGAGTGATACTGGGGAATACTTGGATGATAAGAAAAGAACTGCACATTCAGGCTCAAGCAGGATGGACTGTTACCAGCACTTCCAGTTCATGCCTGTTGGAGGATGTTTCATCGCAAATTTTGGCTGTGATTGTACCCTGCCAGACCAGTGAAGGCCATCCAACTTGCTGAGGACCACATGGACACTTCAGGTCATCCTGTCGACCTCCAGGACTCCTCTTACCCGGGGAAACTGGAAGAAAAGATAGACTTCTGGACAAGCATTTCCCGCACAAATTCTGGTAGGGAGGGCCTACTTGCATGATGGGAGCAACTATTTCAAGCCCTAGGGACACAGGGAGTATTCCCTGAAGCCAGCATGCAGAGTGCCAGTTAATACTCCAGATGGTATATATATGGGTTTGGAAGATTCTAGCAGTGTTCCAACCTCAGTTTACCAAAGTCTGATTCAAGACAAAGCTTTAGAAAAGTTCGTAGAGGTGATGTTGAGGTGTATTCACAGGGATTAATGTGATCAGCATTTACCATCCACAAATGATTTCATTACTGAAGTGCTTTAATCAAACACTTATGAATCAAGAAAGCATTTTCATATGCTGGTGCTATGCTAAAAGATGTTAAAGTTTTCCCTTCACTTACAGACTCATTATAAGCAAATGTGTTAATTAAGTAGCATGTTGCAAACAGGGAATACATGCAAAGATGCAGTGAGGATACACTAAAATCTGAACAACACCAAGGCTGCACTTGATCACTTCATTCTAGATGAGCAATTTGGGTAATTTGGTCCCATTAACATACAAGCACACACTTTTTAATTTAACTTAGACCAGTTTCTCTTATACACTTTGTCCCCTTGCTTTCTTGTATTTAAAATAATGCAGCAGAGATGTAAGTAACCTACATTTATCCTATCTCTAGCATATCAACTTTTAGAACTGATTGTTCCCTTGCTGCCGAATGTGTGTGTGTGATTGAGTCCAAGCGTGCTTGATAACTAATTAAGGGGTTAGTTTGACAATGAGAAAGGGAAGTCAGTGGTGATGTTTGTAGCCTGCGGTGCATTCCATGGGATGGACTTCGATCCAGATTCCGGTGCTGCAATGACACACTAGTTATCTCCCCTCCAGTGTTCATGTGAACAGAGATCAGCCAAGTCAAGATAGGACGAGGGGGATTGTGTTCAAATGCCGAATGACTGTCATCTCAGGTGATTGAGAATGATGTAGATGATGCTGATAACCAATGTGATCATTCATTTCTGGTTGTAAATGTATAGGCTAAAAATTGGCAGTAAAATAGGTTTTTCTATTAGTAGGCTAGGTTTACAGGCATCTCAGCCTTTTAATTCATTCATTGTAATTCATTCAATTATTGTCTACCGCTTATGCGATCTATTCTCAGGTCACGGGGAGCCTGTGCCTATCTCAGGCATCATTGTGCATCAAGGCAGGATACACCCTGGACGGAATGCCAACCCATCACAGGGCACACACACGGCAGAGGCGGGAATCAAACCCCCAACCCTAGAGGTGTGAGGCAAATGTGCGAACCACCAAGCCACCATGCTCCCCCCTTTTAATTCAGTTAAATTTAAATGGAACCTTTAAAATCAGTTGTCTCCCTTTTTACTTTTGGGGATAACCTGACTATAATATGTTGTACCTTTATTTCTGACATACAAGCAACAGAGAAACAATTTTAGTTCAACTCAATAGTTCACTCAGTACCTTATATAATAAAAAATAACAGAAATTGAGAACATAAAACATTTTCTCAGAGTGCCCCACATATTTGATGTTTCTTAAAGGGGCAACATGTACATCAGTATGTCTGGGTCTGCTTTCTGAAAATAAACACAATAACATCCCGTAGTTATAGTCTCCACACATCATTAAATCTGTTCAATAAGTTGTTCTGGGCTGATCTGAGATTATGGTGTGCTTTGTTTTAGAATTATGAAATATGTCCGTTGTGAATACTGAGCACACAATGACTAGACAGCTCGATTTGAACATATAAAGCACCAACATAATTTTTATACTGGGCAGAAATTATGCAACATATCTCACTTGTGAAACCTTTTAAAATTATTTTAAAATAAACTACCAAAGTATATAGCCTTCAAATGATTCAGCAGAAAAGGTCAAGTGCAATCCCAGAAAATGTCCTTCTGGAGATCAAGAGTGTTTCCCTGTCAGAGGTTTAAGAAGACCTTTCTATAAAACCCCATACTACTTAAAGAACCACTGAATGACCAATATCCTATCATTTTTCACATTTGTCTTTCCTCTCTCAAAATGGATCTATTTCTAAATGACTTTAAGTGTGTTCCTCCCTTGCATGATCATCTGAGCAGCTTCTAAACATATAGACATTAATAAGGTCGTGGGGTTAAATCAGCCTTCCTTTATATATTCAGAGCAATTAATCTTGCTCAAATATTTTGCAGTATTTTAATTAGTGGGATCACACAAAGAAAAGAGATCATTTGTATAGTTATTGTAGATATACTGACTTTCAGTATTGTTATGCAAACCCAGAAAGGCTTAACAATGACTTATTCAGGCATGGCGTCTGCATGCGGAGATCACAGAGTGATTGCAGAGTCTCGTGGGTATATTGTATCATTGTTGCGTCAATGCTCCTAGTCTTATAAATAATTCCTTCTGGCTGCCTGATGCTTGGTCTGACATTCAGAGTGAGTAAGGAATTCTAGACATTCATACTTTTATGTACAGTTATTTAGTCGCATCAGCATCAACGGGTTAAATATGGAAAGGCATTAGGTTATCAAAGGCTCGAACAAGCAATGCCAACTAAACTAATTTGCCTGGTTTTCCTTTACTCAGTATTTAAGCATTATATACTGACAACATAATGCATAACTAGATTATGTTGGAATTCAGCTGTATCAACCTTTGCTTCAGGCATGGTATTAAATAATAATGAAATAATCAATAAGGCCACAACAAAATAACATAATTTACATGAACAATTTGACAATTTATCATCAGCCTTTTAACCCACAGCTGGAGGTGAAAAGAAAATGACTTGACCTGAAATAGGAGGAAAAAAAGATAAGTACACTGTAATGATGAATACAATTAATGTCTAATTCATACCATTAAATGAAAACAAAATCAGCAATATGGACTTGAGAGTTTAATAACCTACGCTAATTGACATAAGTCAATTAGTCAAGCTTTACATAATTGAGTCTCCTTAAGTAAAGTGTTTGATATTTTCATGAAAATATCAAATTTCTCACATAATGTTTCCTATGAAAGATTATGAACCATATTTTTCACTTTTTAAATAATGTTTATGAAATGAAAATAGTACTGAGCATAGATCACTTCATGGGTATGTTACGGATTAGATTTAGAACAAATATATCCTCTTCTCAGCAGTAGCTGGAGACAAATGGGATTGTGAGTCATGTATTAACGTAGCACTTTCCCTTTACATCATATCCTCTCATTCATCTGTACTCTTGCGAAGTTTTCATTGCAGTTGTGTCTAGTAGACATTTAATGGCTTTTAATGTTACTTGCTACTTCCAGGGTCTTGTTTGTATGGTGTAAAGCTGAGTTCCCATCCATCCAGGCTGAATTTTCACACTTTGCACTCCGTATTACTGGGACTGTGGACACTGGTTACTGTTGCCAAGATACCAAGATATGTTGCTACTAAAGATAAACGATGGATTAGAAAAGATTTGGCGAGACAAAGGGAGGCCTGTCGACTCAAGCTAATGTTAGAAGCCAGATGATTTGCTGCTTAATAGTTAGCTGCGAAATAGACTGTTAACTTCTATGCAAATGACTATGAGTATAACCATTGTTAACTGGCAAGTGGCACTGTCCTTGGTGCATGCATCAAGGAAGATGGTGCATCTTCTTGCAGTGATGTTCTCTGAAGAATGTCAATTTCTCTTTTGAAGGAACTTGACACTGCATCATGGCTGACACTATGGGAGCGCTCCTTGCAGAAGCATCCTCTGAAGCTCTGTGTGAAATCACGCAGCTTCTTCGTCTTCAGGAAGAGCTCTGTGTATGTTGGTGTCAATTATCTGTCTTATTGTCTGGTGGGCACGAGGGCAAAAGAAGATATATAAAGACTAGGGTCATTTCTCCTTTATCATGGTGAGCGGTCAGCTCTTGAGGGCATCAACAGATTCCTCTTCGCAATCTCCGCTCTCACTTGGCTACATTCCAAACATCTGTCCCACGTCTGTCGAGGCAGCCTGTTGGCTTCAGCCATGGGGGTCACAGGTTATGTTAGCAGAAATGGAGCAATTTAATGCCTCTGCTTTGGCTATGTGGAAGCATGATCAGGAAGCAGGTTTCTTGTTGAATCAGGGGCTGAGGCCTGGGGAACAGCATCTCCACCTGCAGGTGGTGGAACGCATGTGCTAATTTTTGGCCAGGCAGAAGTGGCTTTGTTGGCCTCTAAGGAGTCAACCCACTGTTCCCTGTAGCTTTCCCTTTTCCCTTTTGGCTCCTCATTGGCTTACAGACCTAATTTCCCTTCTGGCCAGTGCTCCTTGGGAAATTCCTGCCAGGAGGAACCTCCTCACTCAGATGCAGGGGGCTCCACCCCCACTCTGAGATTTGGAACCTCTTGGCCCATGAAGTGGCCCCTGGCAAGGTCAGAGCTACAATGCATCTCAGGGTGAGATAAGTTCCTGAAAAGCCCCATAAAAACTGGTTGTCTTGTCTTTCTGCAGGACTTCTGCCCTCCACCCCACAAGTTGGCAGAACAGGAGAGACTGCACCTGCTGTGCCTAGTTTGGGTTCTCAGCACTGTCATCAGCCACAACAAAAGCAATCCTGTCTCCAAGGAATGCTTTGTGCTGGTTAGTGGTGGCCATCTCCTAGGCCTATGTGGTGTACTGTGTGACTTTGCCTCTAGGGATTAAGGCTCACTTCAGTAGGTGTATCACCTTGTCCAACACTCTGAATGAGGGCGTTCCACTCCAGGATATTTGTGCTGCAGCCAGTTGGTCCTCTCCACTTAACTATACCAGGGTCTATAATCTGCACCTGGACCCCATTCCTGGGTCCTGGGTCTTACAGGGCCGGTGGTGCTCTGCTCCTGGCTCATTCATGCCCTTTCATGGCCTCCGAGACAGACATGTCCCAGCATGTGGGGCTGTTGGTATTTGGTGTTCCCATAGTGTCAGCAATGATGCAGTGTTGAGTTCCTTCAAAAGGGAACTACACCAGGTTTAAAAGTGCTGAAACTAATAACAGCTGGATGAAGAGGGACAGAAAGAAAGATAATGCAGGAGAGGTAAAGAGAATGAATTGAGGTGTAACTGTAATGGTAAATTAACCAATTCATAGATTTGACTAAATATTTATTAAAGGGGACATAGCATTCAATGTTTGTTCCAGGCAGGGAAATTATGCAATGACTGTGAACTAAGCAGCCATGATCTTAAACAACCTCTGCAAAAACAACAAGCACAGAATAAAACAAAAAACACAGAATGACATAAGAGATCATAGAAAAAAAAGTCCACTCAGAAGGAAGATTTAGTAAATATAGAATATTCATAGGATAATCATAGAAGATATTACAGATAAATTGTGAGAGAGAAGGAGAAAGAGCCCTGGCCACAATATGAATGATGCGAGAGATGGCTGGGGCACATTAGTATGCGCCTAAGAGCTCTGAACACAATCGGAGTGCCATCATTTTTCTCCCTTACTCAACCCCTTTAGTGACCCTGCTGTCTCTTTTGCTCTGCCCCCTTCAGCATCTCCATTCCCTTACACTCCATACTTTCTCAGTTTCCTTCTCCTGCAGATCTGCATTGGCTTTTGTTAAAGAAAAATGTTTCCTTAACTTATTCTTCTAGTTTACTATTCTAGTCAAAATGTATAGGCTGGTAGAATGGCATCTAACTATTTGAAAATGTTTCAATAATGCCACAAAATCAGTTAGATTTCTACACATTCATTCATTTATTCATCTTCAGTAAGGATTTTATCCTGGACAAAGGCATATGGATGCAAATGCAGTATTTAATTAAAAGAAAAAAAACATGTAGCACACAATCCAAAATGGCAAATCCAGTAGTGTGGTATGTTGACGATCGGCAAGCAAGCTGAACTAGAAACAAGAATCAAAGTGAACAAACAAACACAAATCCCTCATTTGTAAATCGTTTTTGGATAAAAGTGTCTGCTAATTGAATAAATGTAAATGTAACACTGAAAATGCTATCAAAGACCAAAAGGCTTGGGACCATAACTAGAACTAGGAGAAATACTTTGCAATAAATGACTTTGCAGAAATGGACCAATGGTAGAAGATGGACAGATTTTTGTACATCAAGTGGATATCAAGTGGAAGAGATGGCACCGGGAAGCATTATGCAAAAAATGCAAGCGGGAGGAGGCAGTGCGATGTTCTGGGAAATGTTCTGCTGGGAAAACCTGGGTCCTGGCATTTATGTGGATGTCACTGTGACACATACCACCTACTTAAACATAGCTGTACACCAAGTACACCTCTTCATGGCACCGGTATTCATTAATGGCTGTGCCAACTTACAGCAGGATAATGTGCCCTGCCACACTGCAAAAAATTGTCCCAAAAAGGTTTAAGGAAAATTACACAGGACTGAAGGTGTTGACCTGGCCTCCAGATTCCCCGGATCGCAACTCCATATTAATGCTCATTTGAAATGGAATGTTCAACAAGTACATGTGTATGACGGTCAGGTGCCTACACACTTGTGGACATATAGTGCATGTATGTTACAGTACGCACACAGACACATAGAATGTTAAAAACTTGAGTTAATGGGATAAATTAATTAGTTTATTGGATAAATTAGCTGTCTTCATATTTGGTATACATTCACATTCATTGGAAGTAACCACAGGTGGGTAACAAATAAGAGCCTCCCAATAAAGACTTTAGTATTCTGGAGACTTGGCTCTTTTTCTGACAAGCATCTGTCATCAGTGATCACTACTTAAACTCAAGGACAAGGCTGATATGTATTGAAGGACAGACAAGAAGTAAGTGTGTGTGTGAGTCAGAGAGAGAGTATGGGAAAGAAAAAGACAGAGATAAAGTGCAGGCTAACCATTAAATAGTTTCCTTTCTACTCTTATTGTGCAGCCTCCTTTTCCTCAGAGATGCTTATAATTCTGCTGGAGATTTGAAAGTGGGTTTCTGCCTCAAATGCATTCACAGTATCTCAGTATATACAGTGGGGCAAAAAAGTATTTAGTCAGCCACCAATTGTGCAAGTTCTCCCACTTAAAAAGAGGAGAGAGGTCTGTAATTTTCATCATAGGTACACTTCAACTATGAGAGACAGAATGAGAAAAAAAAAATTCAGAAAATCACATTGTCTGATTTTTAAAGAATTTATTTGCAAATTATGGTGGAAAATAAGTATTTGGTCACCTACAAAAAAAGCAAGATTTCTGGCTCTGTAACTTGTTAGACCTGTAACTTCTTCTTTAAGAGGCTCCTCTGTCCTCCACTCGTTACCTGTATTAATGGCACCTGTTTGAACTCATTATCAGTATAAAAGACACCTGTCCACAACCTCAAACAGTCAGACTCCAAACTCCACTATGGCCAAGACCAAAGAGCTGTCAAAGGACACCAGAAACAAAATTGTAGTCCTGCACCAGGCTGGGAAGACTGAATCTGCAATAGGTAAGCAGCTTGGTGTGAAGAAATCAACTGTGGGAGCAATTATTAGAAAATGGAAGACATACAAGACCACTGATAATCTCCCTCGATCTGGGGCTCCACGCAAGATCTCACCCTATGGGGTCAAAATGATCACAAGAACGGTGAGCAAAAATCCCAGAACCACACGGGGGAACCTAGTGAATGACCTGCAGAGAGCTGGGACCAAAGTAACAAAGGCTACCATCAGTAACACACTACGCCGCCAGGGACTCAAATCCTGCAGTGCCAGACGTGTCCCCCTGCTTAAGCCAGTACATGTCCGGGCCCGTTTGAAGTTTGCTAGAGAGCATTTGGATGATCCAGAAGAGGATTGGGAGAATGTCATATGGTCAGATGAAACCAAAATAGAACTTTTTGGTAAAAACTCAACTTGTCGTGTTTGGAGGAGAAAGAATGCTGAGTTGCATCCAAAGAACACCATACCTACTGTGAAGCATGGGGGTGGAAACATCATGCTTTGGGGCTGTTTTTCTGCAAAGGGACCAGGACGACTGATCCGTGTAAAGGAAAGAATGAATGGGGCCATGTATCGTGAGATTTTGAGTAAAAACCTCCTTCCATCAGCAAGGGCATTGAAGATGAAACGTGGCTGGGTCTTTCAGCATGACAATGATCCCAAACACACCGCCCGGGCAACGAAGGAGTGGCTTCTTTTTTTTTTCTCATTCTGTCTCTCATAGTTGAAGTGTACCTATGATGAAAATTACAGGCCTCTCTCATCTTTTTAAGTGGGAGAACTTGCACAATTGGTGGCTGACTAAATACTTTTTTGCCCCACTGTATCTCTAAACATTTTTCCCTTGTAGTCTGTTTTTAAAACTCAGCATCAGAGCCAATTTTTAGTGCAACTTCTGAAGATCCAAACTACATTTCACATGATCCCCAGGATTGCTGCTTCATCACAGGAACAGTTACTGGACTCATCTACTAAGCCAGGGGTCCCCAAAATACAACCCCCAGATTTGGACCACCCATCTAAACAATGCTAGAGATATATTTTGAAAATGTAATTTTATATATATGTATATCTGTGGGGGGCACGGTGGCTTGGTGGTTAGCATGTTTGCCTCACACCTCCAGGGTTGGGGGTTCGATTCCCACCTCTGCTTTTTTTTGTGTGTGTGTGTGTGTGTGTGTGTGTGTGTGTGTGTGTGTGTGTGCGTGCGTGCGTGCGTGTGTGTGTGCGTGTGCGTGTGTGTGTGGAGTTCTCATGTCTCGGGGGTTTCCTCCGGGTACTCCGGTTTCCTCCCTCGGTCCAAAGACATGCATTGTAGGTTGATTGGCATCTTTAAATTGTTCGTAGTGTGTGATTGCGTGAGTGAATGAGAGTGTGTGTGTGTGTGTGCCCTGCGATGGGTTGGCACTCTGTCCAGGGTCACTGTCAGGCCCTGTGAGCCCTGTCTTGGGTTGGCACTCTGTCCAGGGTGACATAGGAACAGGCTCCCCGTGACCTGAGAATAGATCAGATAAGTGGTACACAATGAATGAATGAATGAAAGCAGCTTTCCAGAAGTCCCCCCTTCTCATACCTACACCGATCCGCCATAACATTATGACCACTGACAGGTGAAGTGAATAACACTGATTCCTCTGAGATCTCCTCATCATGGCACCTGTTAGTGGGTGGGATATATTAGGCAGCAAGTCAACATTTTGTCCTCAAAGTTGATGTGTTAGAAGCAGGAAACATGGGCAAGCATTAGGATTTGAGCGAGTTTGACGAAGGGCCAAATTGTGATGGCTAAACCATTGGATCAGAGCATCTCCAAGACTGCAGCTCTTGTGGGGTGTTCCCGGTCTGCAGTGGTCAGTATCCACCAAAAGTGGACCAAGGAATGAACAGTGGTGAACTGGCGACAGGGTCATGGGCGGCCAAGGCTCAGTGATGCACATGGGGAGAGAAGGCTGGCCCGTGTGGTCCGATCCAACAGGCGAGCTACTGTTGCTCAAATTGCTGACGAAGTTAATGCTGGTTCTGATAGAAAGGTGTCAGAATACACAGTGCATCACAATCTGTTGTGTATGAGGCTGCATAGCCACAGACCAGTTAGGGTGCCCATGCTGACCCCTTTGTGCACCACCAAAAGCACCAACAATGCACACGTGAGCATCAGAACTGGGCCACGGAGCAATGGAAGAAGGTGGCCATGTGGATGTTACTTTAACACGTACCACCTAAGCATTGTTGCAGACCATGTACATCCTTTCATGGAAACGGTATTCCCTGATGGCTGTGGCCTCTTTCAGCAGGATAATGCGCCGTGCCACAAAGCAAAAATGGTACAGGAATGTCTTGAAGTGTTGACAGTTTGAGGTGTTGACTTGACCTCCAAATTCCCCAGATCTCAATTCAATCTAGCATCTGTGGGATGTGCTGGACAAACAAGTCCAATCCATGGAGTCCCCACCTCACAGCTTACAGGACTTAAAGGATCTGCTGCTAACATCTTGGTGTCAGACACCACAGCACACCTTCAGGGATCTAGTGGAGTCCATGCTTAGATGGATCAGAGCTGTTTTGGCAGAAAAAGGGGACCAACACAATATTAGGCAGGTAGTCATAATGTTATGGCTGATTGGTGTGTGTGTGCTGTGCACAGTAGTAATTTTAACTATATATGACTTTATTTGAGTCTTTTAATTTGAACTTTGTCACTAACCATTAACAAAGGAAAGAGAATATGTGCATCACTGCAGTAAGGTCCTCTTCTGATCAGCACATGTGGATGTGCAAGAGTCCAATCAGTTCAAGTAATCATAATTTCTTTTATTTTTGTGAATACTAATTATTGTGATGTTCACTGTCTTTCAAATTGTGCAGTGCTAACAGTTCAAATAAATACTGTAGGGAAGAGAGTCCGATTTCAAAATGACAATAGATTAAGTGTCCTTTTTGAGATGTTTTCTCTGGATTGGGAATGTAGAAGATGTTTGTGGATTACAGGGGAAAAACCTCTTTATCCTACTAGACAGTCAGTATGGCTTACTGATTTAAAATGAATTATAAAGCAAGTCTTCCCATCTAATCTACAAAAAACTTTCAATAATTGTTTTTGTGCTCAGGGCTACTGCCGCCAATTCATGAGACAGGGTCACTGAAGGGCCATTACACTATTAAGGTGTTTCCTTTAATAATCGTAACCTAAATTAATGTATTCATATCCGCTAGAGGGTAGATACAGGAAATGCCATCTTGTCCTGGCACAGGACACTGGTAAGAATTTTTATCATGACATATGTTTTGTTATCATGCTAGTGTGATTTGCAATTAGTCTCTCATGCTTGAATAGGCAGCACTAGAATTAATAAAAAGTCCATTGTTTGTGACAGTGTTTTTCCAATAGGGAATAATGACGCTTTAAAAATAAGATATTCTTTATGCATTATATTATGCAATGTCTGTGACAGTGCCATTGCAACGGCATACTGATGTTAAAAAATAAATATATATATATACCACAATAACAAAATGGCACCCTTAAATGTTGACATATTGTATAAATCAAATGGTGAATATTCATTCAATATCCACTTCAAGTCCAGCTTTTAAGATTTTTACAAATTGAAAAAAGAAAGAGGAAGAGGAAGTAAACATACACGTATTCAGACTTATGCTAAGTAGTGTACCTCCTAAACATGCATTTCATTTTGTATATCCACTCCCACGATTTGCAATTACAGTGCTTGCATTTCATTCACTTTGTATGTAAAGTCTTGTCCTAACCATCCAACCTTCTCTGACAGCCTATCCATTCCATGTGTCCTTTCAAATTAATTGAATCAGTTTTTGCTCATGAATGATGCATGAAGGACAAAGAGCCAGCCGAGACTGCTAGATGTTTTTATTCGGATTTATCCGCTGATGAAAATTTCACAGGTATTTATACACAGACTAGATTCAGCACTGTATGTTTACAGCACTGTCCATGGAAATGATGCAGATATGGATATGGATAGATATGGAAGAAAAACCCTTTCAGAAGAATATTTACTCTTGGAAACTCTTCACCGGTCTGTTGTGGTGAAGAAGGAGCTGAGCCAAAAGGCGAAGCTCTCGATTTACCAATCTACATTCCTACCCTCCCCGATGGCCATGAGCTTTGGGTCATGACCAAAAGGTCAAGATCCCGGATACAAGCGGCCAAAAGGAGTTTCCTCCGTAGGGTGGTGAGGCGCTCCCTTAGAGATAAGGGTAAGGAGCTCTGTCACCCAGGAGGAGCTCGGAGTAGAGCCGCTGCTCCTCCACATCGAAAGGGGCCAGTTGAGGTGGCTCAGGCATCTGTTTCGGATGCCTCCTGGACGTCTCCCTCGGGAGGTGTTCCAGCATGCCCCACCGGGAAGAGACCCAGGGGAAGACCCAGGACATGCTGAAGGGACTACGTCTCTCGGCTGACCTGGGAACACCTCGGAATCCCCCTGGAAGAGCTTGAGGAAGTGTCTAGGGAGAGGGAAGTCTGGGAATCCCTGCTTAGAATGCTGCCCCCACTACCCAGCCTCGGATAAGCGGAAGACAATGGATGGATGGATGGATGGATGGATGGATGGATGGATGGATAGAAAAATATAGTATATTATAGTATGATTATTACACTTTCACCTTGCATATTCCTCAAAATATGATATTTATAATATAAGTGAAACCTTGACCTTTCTGCTTGTCACCAGCTTAGGAAGGGTCCTGGTAAATAACCCGCCTCATTACTCAGGGGTGCTATTGTAACAGGTTGTTTTAGTATTAGGGTGGGAAATGCACCAGTTTGTTTGTTTGAAATTATAAAAAGATAGGGGTTGCAGTTCAGCCATCTTGGCTTTCATTTGCAAATTCATTTCAAACCACACCACACTAGCAGTAGTTAAAGCTTTAAGAATGGGTGGGCTCAGCAGATAGAGCCCTTTTTATAAATTTATTCATATAAAATCCAATGAATTTGCAATTGCTTTGTGCCATTTTTGACAGACTCTGTTGATTTGTTAGGACGATCCATTTTAATATTTAAATGATCTTATTTTGACCTGACTGTCATTCAGCCACTGGGGTCTTTTTTATAGATACAGACAACCCTGATTTTATTTTTTTGGTGATTAACACTTTTGTGGTCAAGCCTTTTGTCTCATTTGAATGAATGAATAATGGTCACATGAATATTTGGCCACAGTATGAAAGACGATGCCATGGACAATCATTGAGCCCCTATACACTCAACTGAAATTATTATTAATGGGAATTTTTCTCATGACATTTAGAGAGTCATTCATTTCAGCAGTAACTCACATTGTATACAAAGAGCTGCACTAGTGTAGACCTTGAAACACTAATGGAGTAATACTTGTAGAAGTTTATATACACTTGAATTTATGAGAAAAGGCACTCCTTGAATAAAGTTGGTAAAAACTTTACCTTAGATTATTTTACATAGGAAAAAGTCTTTCATTTAGTTGAATGCATGAACTAAGTCATTTAAAGTACATTAATCCACCTTAATGAGTGTTTCCTGAGATATAATTAAGGTGACGCCTGAAGTAAAAAGAAATTCATACATTCTTCATTGACACAGATAATTAAATAAGTACTTCCTTTACTTAACGGTGTTGGTTTTAGTCTATCCAGAACATTTCCTCTCTGAGATTGCTGATATTGCCTCATCTAAGATGGTAATGCATTCTCGATGTGGATTATGAATGAAAGTAATCCTGCAATGCCTCCTAGCAGGTAATCCTTGCTGTAATCAATAAACAGCCCATAATTTTCACCTGTCTGCTGGCTTGTCTTTTAATTTTCTCAGTGGGCTAGTAATCTATTTAATCCCTCTCCTCTTATGAACAGAGAGCAGACCTCCAGCCAGCATACTGACCTTGAGCACAGAGCCAACATATTGACATGAATGCGACAATACTCACCAGAATTGATCTCAACCACCTAAGCTGTATGAGGTGACCAGTTTATAAAATACCTGATCAGGCATAACATTATGAGCAGTGAGAGGTGAAGTGAATAACACTTATGATCTCCTCATCATGGCACCTGTTAGTGGGTGGGATATATTAGGCAGCAAGTGAACATTTTGTCGTCAAAGTTGATGTGTTAGAAGCAGGAAAAATGGACAAGCGTAAGGATTTGGGCGAGTTTAACAAGGGACAAATTGTGATGGCTAGACCACTGGATAAGAGCATCTCCAAAACTGCAGCTCTTTTGGGGTGTTCCCGGTCTGCAGTGGTCAGTATCTATCAAAAGTGGTCCAAGGAAGGAACAGTGGTGAACCGGAGACAGGGTCATGGGTGGCCAAGGCTTGTTGATGCACGTTGGGAGGGAAAGCAGGCCCGTGTGATCCGATCCAACATACAAGCTACTGTTGCTCAAATTGCTGAAGAAGTTAATTCTGGTTCTGATAGAAAGGTGTCAGAATATACGGTGCATGACGGGTCAGGGCTGTTTTGGCAGCAAAAGGGGGACCAACACAATATTAGGCAGGTGGTCAGAAATGACATTTTTCAGTTCATCTATTTCTTACTTACAGCTTCTAATGCTTGAGTACATAATCTATTTCAATATTGTATCCATTTCATCACTGTTCATAGAGGGTGTGTATATGTATGATTTTAACATGGTTTCTTAGCCTCTTGCTTTAGCATTTCATTAGCATCCAGTTCTACCTTGTCTTAGCTTGCTGATCTATGTAGCCTGTAGCTTTTTTAATTAACAAGACAACATCTCATTTGGTTCCAGCGAATGTTCAATTAATGGATAGATATTGTCACTGTGAGATTGAAGAGACCCCAGTACAAATGTGGAGGCCAGGAGCAGGGCAGAACAGGTCTTGGTACAATCTTTGAACAGGCCAGAATCAATTCCAACCTCTTGGTGAAGAATGCTTGGTTCAGCCAACCATCTATGGGGGTTCTGGAGACTTCTTGGTGTCCATTCCTGACTAGACAATATTAACAACATGAACCTCAATCAGTTGTCAGGTTTGGGGTCCACTATGTAATAAAAAATATGTCTGATTGTAGAATAAACCATCCAGTGGGATATCTATATTGTCCTAGGAAGCAGGAGTAGCTATAAGGATAGACTGGGGAAATTCAGTGAAATCAAATGATGGCACTGATGGAGAAAGAAGAAAGAGAGCAGGGCCTACCTGCACTTTAACTTGGGAGTGCAAGTAGTTTATGTAGAGAAACTAATCAATAGTCAATAGCAAACATGTAAACATGATAGGTAAGAAACCACTGATAGGACTAGGTCTAGAACCAAAAACAAAGACACACTCCAAAACAAATAAAAGCATACAGATACACTGTAAAATAAGTAGCCTAAGTTTATAACATTACCAAATGTTGAAAATTTCAAGAGGGGTGAATACTTATGCAATGCACAGCATATGGGTATCCCCTATGCCCATCTAGTTGCATAGTAATTGGCCCTGTACATTTTAATCAATGGTGAGGTTCAGGGATCTGGACATAAAGCAACTGACAAAGAGATAAGTGCCTCTACTATGCTAGCAGTGCATTACTACCTTTTGGGAAATGGCTGAGGGAGTAGAGTTATCATGATGATGTAATTAGAAATTCGTAGGAAAATAATTACACTTTATAATTCACTGGAATCCTAGATTTTTGATGACTTGTACAAGTGTGTATTCTTGTGCCACTTTCACAATATGGTATGTTAGTGCAGTCTTAGAAATATTATTATTATTATTATTATTATTGTTGTTGTTGTTGTTGTTGTTGTTATTATTGTTGTTATTATTATTATGCAGAAGTTATTAATAATGAATTATTAGGCTCTCTGTAACCTTATTGTTACACAACACGGCTGAATTCTCTAACCTGTCTGGTCAGAAAGGGTTGATTAATTATTATTGATTATTATTAACACCTAATAATATAATTGTTGATGTGTTTGTACAAGATGTCAGGTATCAGGCTTTGTTACAGTCAGTAAGCTTTCTGCCACAGGAAAGCCTTTGCATTTATTATCTTCAAAAGAGGGTAAAAGGAGAGGATGCTTATAAAACAATAAACAACAAAGTGATAACAGGAAATAACCAGTTTAAGGACATATCCACATCATTATCATAACTATAGCTACAGTAACTGTAGAACCTTCAGGCAGGCATAAGAGAGTGCTGTAGTTTTGATTTTTGGGTTCTTTCCTACTCTGTTTTTTTAGTACAGTCTTCTAAATAAACTCAAAATGATCAAAACATTTTTCACAATCGGACACGCATCAAAACAAGCTGATAAAGAATGAAGTACGGCTTTCATAGAAGGGTGGCTAGGAAAAAGACCCTTAGTTAGCTTATTGCATCTGAGGCCATCTGTCCAGCAGCTTAATGCACGTCAAAGTCCAGATCACAACCCAGCTGAAATGCTGTGGTGGGACCTTAAGTAAGCTGTGCATAAAAAATGCCCTCAAGCATCAATGAACTGGAGCAATGTAATAAAGAAGAGCGGCCTGAAAATTTTCCAAAAGTATGCGAGAGAATGAAAAAATCATACAGCAAATGTGTATTTTTTCTCACCTGGTTTTTGCACACGCAGAAGCAGAGGCTGAATGAGAGGCATTATTCACATACTTATTGCATCTCACATCTACACTATATTGCTAAAAGTTTTGGGACACCCCTCCAAATCATTGAATTCAGTCAGGGGTTGGGCTCGGCCCCTTAGTTCCAGTGAAAGGAACTCTTAATGTTTCAGCATACCAAGACATTTTGAACAATTTCATGCTTTGTGGGAACAGTTTGGGGATGACCCCTTCCTGTTCCAACATGACTGCACACCAGTGCACAAAGCAAGGTCCATAAAGATGATAGATGAACAAGTTTGGTGTGGAGGAACTTGACTGGATTGTGATGAATTAGAGCGGAGACTGCGAGCCAGGCCTTCTTGTCCAACATCAGTGCCTGACCTCACAAATGCGCTTCTAGAGGAACGGTCAAAAATTCCCATAAACACACTCCTAAACCTTGTTGAAAGCCTTCCCAGGAGAGTTCATGCTGTTATAGCTGCAAAGGGTGGGACAACTCCATATTAAACCCTACGGATTAAGGATGGGATGTCATTAAATTTTCCTGCCCATATTTCTTGTTAATATTGTCTGACAGGCACAAGTTGCTAAACTAACTGCCTGTCAGACTGAGTGATGTCATTATTGTCATAGAGATAGTGTTATCGGATCTGTGACTGGACAGATCATATAAAAAAAACTGAGAGCAACAAAATCATTTTTCTTTTCTTTTCTTTTTTTTTCAGCATATATAGCAGACATTAGTGACTCCAAATTAAATTGAACCTATCGGATACTCCCACATATCTTGTCTCAGAGCTGTCAATAGCAAACCAAGACAATCCAATGGCATTTCTTCTCTGATGTCACTACTTTCTCTCTCACGCTCGCTGTAATGAGTAGACTTTAATAAAAAATGAGGTTACTGGGTTTGTTTTTATGAACAGCAGTTGGATTTCCTTTTATTTTTGTTTTCTTTAGTTTACACACTCAGTATCACTCACACATCATGGCTATACAAATATAAAGCTGAGGGCAGGTTTTGGGACTAGTTTTTTGGTACCATTTTAGTACCTTCTAGGCCTGCTTCACATTTTGATTGGAATTAAAATCCATGCCACATTTTGAAATTGAAAGTGAATTCGGTGCAGCAGAAAAAACAAAGCACCCAAGTCTCTATTCACAACATGATACCGTTATCTAGAGACTTTCAGAAAGCCCTTGTTATGCTGCTGACACTTGCTAATAGAAGCACTTGCTCCTCAGGGAGAGACAGATTACTGGACCCTGTTTCCCTGGCTACCTCTTGCTGACAAATGCTTTGTGTCATCTCTCATCTGATTTACGGCATATTTCAGCCATGAGCCATAAATCCATGAGCCAGTGCATGTTAAACCACATGTGTACTTATGAAGTTCAAGGCTGATGTACTTTTCTTAAGTCTCTTTCATCTCGTTCCACATGCCATGTGTGGGTTGTGCCATCAGTAAAGACCATTTTCACTGAGCACATCTCTGCTTAGCTGGCTACATGTGTCCTCCGTCTAGATCTTTTCTGCAAAATCTCACTTCGTTTGATAAACAAATTAGCTAATGATTCTGAAATTTCCTTTCGATGTCAATCATGAGCACCCCTTGCCCACAAAGTTAATCTGATGGATGCCAGTGGCAGTTTTCAAGGACTATATGAAAGAATTGCCTACTAGGATAATCAGGATGAAGTGGTAAATAAACATAAGTCTTTCTGACAACTGATAGTCAGTCTGTTAGCCAGTTAGTTGAAAGAAGGCACTGAAGGTTTTCTAGCTCCAGCCAAGGTTTTCACGAGTAGTAGCTTGATACGTTTCTAATAAATACACAGAAAGACATGATGATCATTTGTGTTCTTCATGAGCTGTAGCTGTTTCCATATCAGCTTGTTTTTACCTGTGGTGTATAACTAATAACACAACAAAAACCAGAGAGCAAAATAAACACCAAGAAGCCAGGTGTGATTCATCCAGCATACGCGTCTCCAGTGCGGCATGGCTCAAATCAATAAACGGTACATAACACTCCATGCCATTTCTACCGTGATTTATGTTGTATGCCAGCTGTCAAATGTGATGGCAGTAGCTGATCTTGACTTACTTCCACTGCTGTGGCTCCTCTAACCCTCCATATCTGCCTGATCCATCCTGTAGCTAGGTAATGTTAACTTACACCAGTAAATCAAGTAGCTATTAGCAGAATCAATGAAGATATAAACATATTTTATGTCAGTGCACACATCTGTCCAGGGTACACTTATATATTCACAGGTTGCGTGCCACTAGATATAGGTTTGTGTAGTGAAAGACCTTATTTTATTATTTTTTGGAACAATAGTAACAAGTAACACATCAATACAAACATATGATACATCAGAACACATCTGGATATCTCATAATTGTATGTATGATTATTCATGTGTATTGTATACATATACTGTATGTATATTGTACCTGTATGTACACCAGTCAGGCATAACATTATGACCACCTGCCTAATATTTTGTTGGTCCCCTTTTTGCTGCCAAAACAGCCCTGACCCATCAAGGCATAGACTCCACTAGATCCCTGAAGGTGTGCTGTGGTATCTGCCATCAAGAGGTTAGCAGCAGATCCTATAATTATGATAGGTACTGACCACTGTAGACCGGGAACACCCCACAAGAGCTGCAATTTTGGAGATGCTCTGATCCAGTGGTCTAGCCATCACAATTTGGCCCTTCATCAAACTCCCTCAAATCCTTACGCTTGTCCATTTTTCCTGCTTCTAACACATCAACTTTGAGGACAAAATGTTCACTTGCTGCCTAATATATCCCACCCACTAACAGGTGCCATGATGAGGAGATCATCAGTCTTATTCACTTCACCTCTCAGTGGTCATAATGTTATGCCTGATCTGTGTATATTCAAATTGAAACCTGAAGTGGGTATGGCCTTAAGTTTATTAGATTATAAAAAGAATTATAAGAACATTAATACTATACATTATGATGCATTTTTATGCAGTTATTTTGTACCTCATGTTTGTGGTATTTTCTAAAGAATGTATTCAAAATCTAAAACTAAACTGGATATATAAGAATATGTCTGTATTACAGACAGTCCACACAGACAGTCACCCAAATCAGTTATTTTAACTTGAGAAATCGAAGCAAATAATTGGTTAAACTAAATTATAAACTGTAGTCAGAATAATAAATTAACATGATTAACACAAGCATTTAACCTTTATATGCACCTATCTCCCTCACTGGTTATAGGTTGGCAGGAGGTTCATTTGCATATCACAGTAAAGCCCGCTCCCTCGCAAATTAAATTAGAGTTCTCAAGCCACTTCTAAATCGTTTATTTGATAGATAAATCCCTGGGTATGACACTTAACCCGAGGCAGTAATCCTGTAATATTGCTAGTAATGCTATACAACACTAACTTTATTATTTTTTGCCCATTTTGGATAAGGTGTGAGAATGTACTGTAGGTAGTTTGCACTGTGGTACATGCAAATCTCTGGAAAGAGTGGGATTATATGTTTAAAAGATCATAATTAGCATTTTTCTGTCAAAGCCCCGAATGTATTCAATGGCTCATATTTATCAGGGTTCTTCCATTTTACAGCTCAGTTGTAGGTCCAGCAGATGGACAGGTCCTGACCTGTCTGCAGGAGGACTGCGGGTTGTGCATGTGTTCATCAGAGAGCAATTTCTGCCTTCTGTACACTGGGCAGATCATCATCCCCATGTGGATAGGGGAGAGGCGTTTATAATGACCTTTTCTTCTCACTCTTGGTCTTCAGTGTCAGTTTGGATTCGTCCATCTGCTGTTTTTCTTGTCCGTCAGTCACTCACTCATCATGCATCAAGATGTCTGCAGAACACTACAATGCGGTATGCATTTGTGATGATGCTAAACATAATTAGCATAATGCAGTATGCTAATTCTATTTTTGTATTAAGCCGGTTTGTTGTTTTAGACTACTGCACGTATTTCATTTCAATTAGCTTCAAACTGAGCCTCTTATGCTTTTATTTTTTCTGCATAAACATAGCTTGCTTAACAAACACGACAACTAGAGTACTAACTGGAATAGACAGTTTATTATACCTGTTTAAGCATTAGTAGACTTTTCCTACTTCTTTAATTGAAAATCATTTCGAAACCATTTATTCTTTTTAAAGCTTCTTAAGTTGCTAAAGACATTACTTTTGGAACAACTTGGTAAAACATAAGAGAAGTGGCTTGAGTATATTATCTTTTAAACTGTCTCTACTTAAGGTGCTTATTTTCAAGAAATGGGCCAAAAGCATTGCACTGGATAGTACATTTAAACAGTACACCACTATAAGTACTAATAATGGTGGTATGACATACAATTGACATTGATTAGCATATTTAATGGATTCAGAACATACCCGCAGCCATATATAGGCCAATCATAGTCATAGGCCAGTATTTGTTAAAAGGCCCCCTGGTGGCTATGAGGCCATTTACGTCACATATTAGGTAAGGCACAATCTTATTATTTTTTTTTTATACAATTTCAAACCTTTTTTCTGTTCAGTATTTTTACTCCATTTTCCCCCCATTGTTCTTTTTCTCTTCATTTTTACAAGACAGCTCCAACAAGGGAGGATCTTGATGTATTGTCATCTCCTGTTGTGTTACACAAATTAATTGTTTGTGAGCACAAAATTGTGTACTATTCCCCCACATGGAGAAGAAAAAAAAAAATCACTTGAATTTCTTTGCCTTAGACAAAGTGGTACTAAAAACTGATGGGTATGAGTCATGCAATTACTTTAGTACTTAACTAAATATAGCTGCGATTTGTGCAGTTTTGATAACTGTGTAATCTTAAGTAATGTATGATCCCATGGTTGTGTTTGTCTTTTATTTATTTATTTATTTTTAAAATCATACAGTGGTAGGAAAGTCCGTCAGTACGAGCCACAAATAAACGAATGAGATTAAAAGTAGAATGTCCTGTTATTGCTTCACTGAGATTCTAATAATTTCACACTTTTTATTTTTCTTGTGAGGCTGTTTCTAAATCAGTATCTAAGCATGTGACAAAAAGGAAATACACTTTGTGTAACTTCTAAAAGTTTCAAACCTTTGTTGCTATATTGCTCCCTCTTCTGAGACAGAGGGATAAAGAAGACAGCTCTGAGTGCCTTGTACAAAGGGCTTCAACTATAATTACTGCTACCTTTCTTCTAGTTCTTTCAGGCTCTCTGGGGAGTCCAAGCCCCATGTGTGCTACTCTCAGCCGAAGACCTAGAAATTTACACTATATGAATTGTGCACATACTGTATCAGCCCATGGCACCGTCCAGAATTTCAAACAAAAAAGGATCAAATGTCAAAGAAGAACTGCTGTCAAATAACCAGAACTGCTATGCTGTAAAAGTCTGAAACGATTGAAAACAGCATGTAGCAGCAGGAGCACAGTGTCTAAAATCATTCAGATATGGGTTAACATTCATAACATTCATTCATTGTCTACCGCTTATCCGATCTATTCTCGGGTCACGGGGAGCCCGTGCCTATCTCAGGCGTCATTGGGCATCAAGGCAGGATACACCCTGGACGGAGTGCCAACCCATCGCAGGGCACACACACACAATACGGACAATTTAGAGATGCCGATCAACCTACAGTGCATGTTTTTGGACCAGGGGAAGAAACCGGAACACCCGGAGGAAACCCCCGAGACACAGGGAGAACATGCAAACTCCACACACACACAGTGGAGGCGGGAATCGAACCCCCAACCCTGGAGGTGTGAGGGTAAGCATGTTTTTTGCATGAATTATTGTCTTTATTTCATCTTACATAACCTTACTCAGACTCACCTGAACTTTGAATCCTTTCCTTTATGTTTGGTCCAAAACTGTGGAAAGATAGTGAGTGGCTCTTACAAGGAACGTCACTTCATACAGCACTGATGTATTTATTAACCCTCACTTTATGGAATTTCTTGGTGTTTTAGTTGCCTTATCCCTAATAGCTGAGCACGAGCACCCCCTGTAGATTCTCCATCAGGAAGCAGGGTTTTAGTTTCGGGGCAACATATAAATAGATGAAGCAGGTAGAATATATTGCTGAGAATAAATTATGAGCGAAAAGAAATATCCAGATGCACTGGTATGAACGGATGCATGAGTCTATAATAATGACGGCATACTGCGTGTGATGTCTTTAAGGGCAAATCTGCAATATCAAGATTCAATGAGAAAGATAGATAGATAGATAGATAGATAGAGAGAGAGAGAGAGAGAGAGAGAGAGAGAGAGAGAGAGAGAGAGAGCGAGAGAGAGAGGAAGAAAGAGACCAAGACGCAGAGGTAGGAAGAGATAGATAGATAGATAGATAGATAGATAGATAGATAGATAGATAGATAGATAGATAGATAGATAGATAGATAGATAGATTTTTAGTTTTAACACTAAGACATTTCTTTTGGGTTTCTTTCAGAAAAGTGGCTTCAAGGTTGGTTAAAAGGAAAATGAGTTCTGATTTGTTTACTTTCATATAAATGTCTAGGCACTACTGTGAGTAACAAGTGGCTACAGGTTATAACTAAACATCTAACAAACAAATGTGTTTTGTGTGTGTGTGTGTGTGTGTGTGTGAGTGAGAGAGAGAGAGAGAGAGAGAGAGAGTGAGTGAAAGAGAGAGAGTGTGTAAGAGAGAGTGAGAGAGAGAGTGTGTGAGAGAGAAAGAGTGAGATGGAGAGAGAGAGAGAGTGAGAGAGAGTGAAAGAGAGAGAGTGTGTGAGAGAGAGAGTGAGAGAGAGTGTGTGTGTGTGTGTGTGAGAGAGAGAGAGAGAGAGAGAGAGAGAGAGTGTGTGTGAGAGAGTGAGAGAGAGAGGGAGGGAGAGAGAGTGAGAGTGTGTGTGTGAGAGAGAGAGAAAGAGAGAGTGAGTGAGAGAGTGTGTGTGTGTGTGAGAGGGAGAGAGAGAGAGAGAGTGAGAGAGAGAGTGTGTGAGTGAGAGAGAGAGAGAGAGCGAGAGAAAGAGAGAGTGAGAGAGTGTGTGAGAGAGAGAGAGAGAGTGAGAGAGAGAAAGAGAGAGAGAGAGTGAGAGAGTGTGTGTGTGAGAGAGAGAGTGAGAGAGAGTGTGTGAGTGAGAGAGAGAGAGAGAGAGAAAGAGAGAGAGTAAGAGTGTGCGTGTGAGAGAGAGAGAGAGAGAGAGAGAGAGAGAGAAAGAGAGAGAGAGTGAGAGTGTGTGTGTGAGAGAGAGAGAGAGAGAGAGAGAGAGAGAGAGAGAGAGAGAGTGTGTGTGAGAGAGGGAGTGAGAGAGAGAGTGTGTGAGTGAGAGAGAGAGAGAGAGAGAGAGAAAGAGAGAGAGTAAGAGTGTGCGTGTGTGTGTGAGAGAGAGAGAGAGAGAGAAAGAGAGAGAGAGTGAGAGTGTGTGTGAGAGAGAGAGAGAGAGAGAGAGAGCGAGAGATGCTGACTGCAGATCCGAGGCGCGACTGGAGATTCGCAAGAAGAAGCAGAAACCCATTACTGCACCTCCCCTTCCCCTTGGTACTCGTTGCTGCGAGAGAGAGGGCAGGGAAAAAAAATAAATAAATAAATAAAACCCCCACACGCCGCTGCTCCCATCCTTGAGTCGTATATGCAGTAATCTCGGGATTGCTTTCCGCTAAATTACAAGCGTCTGATTGCTATCTGATTGATACCAGATGCATTAAACCACTCCTCGGATTCAGATGCATCCGTGTGAACATACGTGCTTGTAGTCGTCTTCAGGAGATCCTACAGATTGCACATTTTCCGTCCTGCTTTACGGTATGTAACGTGTTATTAAAATATCTTACTGCAGCGACATTCCTCTGGAAAGCGATCAGAAACGATTCTCGGGTATGGTGTAAACGTCGACGTTTGGTGCCCAAGCATTTTAGTTCCAGTGTATTTGCATGCTCATGTATTGCAGTGCTGTTGTGGCTATTGACGCCTTTTCTTAATTGGCAACAAGCTAAATATGTATATTGATGAGCATGCTGAACGGCTGATTTTATTCCTTATACATTGTAAGGTCCTCAGGATCTCAGAGCCCTCTTGTTTCACTCTTAACCCACAGGCGTTTCCAAATGGACTTCATAAACGAGTCGTTGGGCTTTGGGGATCCGAGGCGTATTCCCCTTTATAACGAGTCGCTCTTCCAAAACAACTTCAGTGAGTTCAACGAGACGGACGACCTGTTCCCGCGGAGTGTGAGGATCACCATCGCGCTGGTCTACATGATCGTGTGCACGGTGGGACTCGTGGGGAACTGCTTGGTGATGTATGTCATTATCAGGTAAGCCCATCTGTGTCTCACATGGCTAATTGATAATTGTTTTGGAATGAAATAGTTGCCAAGATGCAACACAGACTTAATGGAGATGCGTGTAAAGGAAATCATGTTGGATTTGATATATATAAGCCAACCCTGGTGAGGAAAGAAATCCAGCTTGGTCTGAACAGCTACCAAAACACAGGCCAAGCTGGTGAAGCTGGAATGCTTCCATAACACTTGACCAAATTGAAGAATGTACACCGATCAAACATGACATTATGACCACTGAGAGGTGAAGTGAATAAGACTGATGATCTCCTCATCATGGCACCTGTTAGTGGGTGGGATATATTAGGCAGCAAGTGAACATTTTGTCCTCAAAGTTGATGTGTTAGAAGCAGGAAAAATGGACAAGCGGAAGGATTTGAGCGAGTTTGACGAAGGGACAAATTGTGATGGCTAAGACGACTGGATCAGAGCATCTCCAAAACTGCAGCTCTTGTGGGGTGTTCCCGGTCTGCAGTGGTCAGTATCTATCAAAAGTGGTCCAGAGAAGGAACAGTGGTGAACCGGAGACAGGGTCATGGACGGCCAAGGATCACTGATGCGCGTGGGGAGAGAAGGCTGGCCCGTGTGGTCCGATCCAACAGACGAGCTACTGTTGCTCAAATTGCTGAAGAAGTTAATGCTGGTTCTGATAGAAAGGTGTCAGAATACACAGTGCATGATGGGTCAGGACTGTTTTGGCAGTAAAAGGGGGACCAACACAATATTAGGCAGGTGGTCATAATGTTATGCTTGGTTGGTTGCTTGTTGTTTAAAAAAAAAACAAACTTCTATACGGTGCTATATGAGAAGAACTGCGTCCTTTTTATCTAGGCCTCGTCTGATCCTGTTCTTTACCATTTGGTTCATTTTATTTATATACTGATTTACAGAAGGAACATATACTGTAGTTTGTGATCCTCCTTTAATTTATGTGCGCTCTGTCTCTCCCTCTATTACTTCTTCCTTAATTTAAATAAAGAAACCTTTTTTTTTCATTACTACATGGCTACTCACCCTATACCTTCTTATCTGACCATGTTTACAGTTAAGTTGTGCAAGAGTAACAGTTCGTTGATTCATTTGTGTGGTTATCAAAGACTTATGAATGATTCATCAGCAAACAGCCCGATTCCCCCTCACCCCCACCTACACAACATTTGTCAATTTTGTCGAAGGCTGCAACCTCTTTATCCTGTCTTATAATGTGTGCTTATACAGACGTTGGTCTTTATGTGTATATTCATTAAATTTGTCTTTAGTGGTTCTTTGCTAACCCATCTTTTTCCTTGTTAATTTGTTGCATATATTTGTTGTCTCATGAAAGATTTTGTACTTTGTACCTCCACAAATTTTACTGCAATATATGCAACAAATAAATAGGTAAAGAGAGAAAGAAGAATTTAGACATGTAGATATGAAAATAAACTGAATTTATTTTCTAATTCAAAATGGACTCATGTGAAGTACCTAGCAAACACTGGCATGTGGTTTGATTACGACATCACAGTGAAGTTTTTTTTATTTCTGAAACAGAGCTGCTACAAACTTTCACACAGTCATAATATTTGCCATGTGTAAATGCATGGGTTAACACTTCATTGCAAGGTTTTGGTTTAACTGTAAATCACATACACAGGTGACGTGAATAAGACTGATGATCTCATCATCATGTCACCTGTTAGTGGGTGGGATATATTAGGCAGCAAATGGGCAAGTGTAAGGATTTGAGCGAGTTTGACAAGGGCCAGTCTCCAAAACTGCAGCTCTTGTGGGGTGTTCCTGGTCTGCAGTGGTCAGTATCTATCAAAAGTAGTCTAAGGAAGGAACAGTGGTGAACCAGCGACAGGGTCGTGGGCGGCCAAGGCTCATTGATGCACTCGGTGAGCGAAGGCTGGCCCATGTGGTCCGATCCAACAGACGAGCTACGGTTGCTGGTTCTGATAGAAAGATGTTAGAATACACGGTGCATGACGGGTCAGGGCTGTTTTTGGTTTTTTTTCAACAATAAAGCTATGGCTATTTCATGGTCCTCCTGTGCACCAGTTTTTAAGTATCAGTTGATCCAAACATGGTTGAGGTATTAACCATGAAAAGGCATGCTTACCAGATATATTTTTAACTAATAAATCACAGTCAGACCTTGCTCTGTAAAAAAAAAAGAAACCTCAAACTCACAAAACCTCCGTGTGAGAATTTTGCATACATTTAAAGTATAATTTGATTCATTTAGACGTTAATCACTCATTCATTTTCACTAACGGTTGTATTGAATTGAAATGCTAATTCGGGTGTATATATGTTCCTTACAGTTGTTGACATAGCATATATATATATATATATATATATATATATATATATATAGAAAGGAAAGTTACACTAAAAAGGTTATAAAAATTCTCCTAAGGTTATATAACTACAATAAACACATATAAGCGTTTACTATATTGAATATATATTACAGTCTATGTTGACAATGACATATATTTCAGTATACTTTTTCATGCATTACAATATATACCATTTCCATAATTGTGGTTTCTATCCAGAGCACAATGGCTCATATACTGCCAAAGGTATAAATTTGTATCTAGTATCTCCAGAGCATTCTGGATAAAAAGCCATAGGAATCTTGTCACTGTTTTTTTCCCCCTTGACTTGAACATCCTGTGCAATCAGATCAGAGGCACAGATGATTAAAGCATTTAATCTGAGGTGCATTCTTTGTAGGTACAAGGTGGACTGAGATTTCTAGGCACTGGGAAACATACTTTACTTACTAATGGACTATTTACCTTAAGTGGATTCTCCATTGTTTTGTAATTTACTTTGTTAATGAATGCATTAATTGTTGTCACTTAAGGTAACCTGGATGTAATTTATCACCAAATCAACTACTACTACTGCTTCAAAAATATTGATTGAAAATACCAGGATAATACTAAACACAAGTGAATTTGTATAAAACATTTATTACATGATTGACATCTATTAATAAGACTATTTAAGGTACTGTCAGATTCATACATATTTGGCAGTTATTGTTATTTCAGCTGTCTTTCATACAATATAATGGAGTTGGAATTAAATAATGAATATGAGCTCAAAGTGCAGACATTCGGTGTGCCGACCTCACTTTTTAAGCGAGCATAAGTATCTGGACAAACTAACATGATTCAATTGCCTTATTTTAATAATTGGTGGCAAATCCTGCAGTTTGAAACCCAGAAACATGACCAGACACTGGGTTTCTTCCCTGGTGATGCTCTGCGAAGCCTTTACTGCAGTTGTCTTCAATTCCAGCTTTCCTGCTTGTTCTTGGAGCATTTTGCCTTCAGGAATGCCTTCAGCATGTTTAATGCATGTTCAGTTGGATTCAATTCAGGTGCTTTACTTGGCCCTTGCAGAACATTCCACTTCCTTACCATATAGAATTCTTGGGTTTCTTCTGAAGCATGCTTCAGATCATCCATCTGCACTGTGAAGCACCAGTCCAATGGGTTTGGAGTATTTTGGAGTACCCCCCCCCCCCCCCCCCACATAATCAATAAATACGTGGGAACCAGTTTCATGGGCAGCCGTAAAGCGGAAGTGGAACATTCAGGTCATGGGCATGTTCTACCCTTCTCCGTATTCTACTCTTACCTTCATTCTGGTACAAGTTGATCTTTTTTCATGTTTCTTTTTCTGATTTAACAGTGGTACAGCTTTTTGACTAATCTGGTCTTAATGTTTTTGAGGCTTAACAGTGGTTTACATCTTGTGAAAAACCCTTTGGATATACTCTTGTGAAGGCTTAATTGTTGACTCTGTATTCTGTATTTACTATGTTGAAGACACCACCTGATTGTTGACATAGATATGCCTGCCTCATGGAGAGTGATATTGATCTGGTTAACTCTTGGGAAGGTGTTTGTCTTCACCAAGGAAAGAATTCTTCTGTCACCCACCATATTTGGTGCTCCTGGGCACACCAGTGCATTCTTTTTTATATATTCCACACAGTTGATTTGGCAACACTTAATGTTTTTACCATCTCTCCAATGGGTTGTGTTTAGATTTTTTTTAGCCTAATGATGATGTGCTTGTCTGGTTTGACTGATAACTGGTATTGACAGCTCTTTGAGCTTCATTGGACTAGTTGAGCATTAACAGCAACTGATTCTAAATGCTAATGCCACAACGATCTCTAGACTTTTTTATTTATTTTTTACTTGTAAGTGAAATAACGTCGGAACATACACATGATCTTGGAACAGCTGCGAATTGTCTTTTGCTCACTTATAAAAGTGGGAAACACATACTGATGAGCCATATTGGCCATATTGCGTAAGACCCCACTGTGCTGCCATAATAGCACTGACCCTTCCAGTCTTTCACTCAAGTCTTTACATGCTTATCATGATTATTACAAGCATAACGAACGCATATTTACTATTCTTTATTGTGCTCTGTTTATGATTTTTATGAACATGATCAGTTGAAAAATTGGCCTGATTGAATAATGTGAGAAGGTTTGCTTTGTTGTATTTGTGTCTTAACTACTAAAAAAAAAAAAAGGACAAAATATATTATTATATTATATTATTATTTCTTTTGTAACATGAGTAATGGGAGCACTTGCTTATTGTGGCCTAACTTTGATCACAGTCTTGCCTCTTATATAGATGATGATTTGTTTTGCTCATCCGGTGATCCCTCCGTTATCAGACTGCCTGCTGCCAATTAAGCGGCAGGCAGGAGTGGGGGTGGGATGGTGTCTGTAGGTTGACTCTGGGGTACTGTGGTGTCAGTAGTTGCATGAGATTATTGATAGAGCATGGCGCATATGCATTATATACTGATTTTTTCAATGGGAGCAGTTACGAATGCTTCTACTACATTAGCAAACTTTTAATTGGTACATTTCATCGCTGTTTTTTAAAAGAAAGCGGCGTGAGCCAGAGATCATTAAGCCTGTTGGGTGTTTTAACTGTCTTTAGCACGTCTTTTTTAAAGGAGCACATTTCGTCAAACCTATTTAAACCCAGTGAAATCCAGAGTGATTACACGTCTTTGTTACAAACAATACTATTTATTTCAGTAGGTTGCATATCAAAATCAATAAATCCTTAATTGCATGTTCATATAAAATTGTATTTGACTTGAAAAGGTGCAGTTTTTGGTTTAGTTTCATACTCAGTGTTTTTTTGGGGGGTTATTTGTTCTTAGCAGTTATTTTAACCAGATCATAAAGAATGTAATTAGCCAAATTCCTTTTGGAAGGATGTCTGGTTTTCTATTGCACTGCTGTGACTGGACACAGCAGAGAGCTGTGTCTGTTTTAAAATATGTGCCAGATGGCTTTTCTTGCACTACAAAGAAAGTAGAAAGAGTGAAAACAAAACATGTTCACCATAAGTAGCTAAAGTGTAAAATGGCAGTGGCGACAGAACCAGCTTTAGCAAAGCTTAAAGGTGGCTAATTACTTAGTTCATGCTTGGTAGTGCATTTATTTCTTTTTAAGTGACAGCTTCATGAAACAACTTTAATTGGATTTCAGGGCAAGATTTGTTTACGGTTTTACGTCTGAAATGAACTTTCTGGATTTATGAAGTTTTCTGCCAGAGATGGTTATGGTGCATCTGTTGCATCTATAAATGGCTGGTGTACAAGAGCTCATAGTGCTGCTGCTCTCACCAGGATATCACAACCATTTGCACTAATGAACCCTCAGATGGCATTTTATGGGGTTGCAGATTTATGTCTGCAAAGATAATTTCCCCATGCCGTTCACTGGACCCAGTGCACAGGCTTATAATGTTCAATTCTTGCTTTTAGATGGCTGTGTGTGTGTGTGTGTCTATCTGTGTGTGTGTGTGTGAGCTTGTGTGTGCCCATGCATAAATTGTGTGGCATTCAAGCATTGTATTTGGTGTTCACAGCTGTTTATGTGCAGAAACCAAATGGCATCAGTAATAGTAAATGACATCTTCAGAGAGTCACTGTGTTCTCCAAATCTCACAGAATACTCTTCAAGACAACGTTAGATATCTGTTATAATATTATGTATATTATCATGGTCATAATAGAGAGATAGTATACCCTCCTTCAATTCTGTGTTATTTATTAAGGCCTAGATAACAATTTTGTGCCTCTCCCCAACTATAAATTACCTCAGGAGACAACAAGAACAACAAAAAAGATTTCAATATGCTGTGATTTTCCCCCAAAAAGTAAACCAAAATTCTGGAACCAGGTGAGAATCATTAATAGTGAAATTAGCAGCCATGTGTTACTAATTAAATGCACAAGATTAGTTCATCATCAAGAGGTGACTACCTCTATATAAGCAGAGCTTTTGAACATTTGGTATTCTGGAGCACTTATGTGTGTGTCTACATCATACCAAAAAGAAAGGACACCAACCATGACCTTAGAGAAGCAATTGTTGGTCAAAAACACCAAAAGTTAGTCAAAAAATATGCTCCAAGGTGGAGATGTTTGGTCATCATTCACAGCGCCTTATTTGGCAAAAAAAAAAACAAAACCCCAAAACAGCATATCAACATCTGTATTGCTAGAAGGAAAAAATGGCCAAGTCAAAGTCCAGACCTCAATCCAATCCCTTTGAGATGCTTTGGTGGGATCTGAAAAGAGCTGTGCATAAATGAATGCCCTTAAACATATGAACTATAGCAATGTTGTAAAGAACTGTAGCAATGTTGTAGTGTTCTTATTTTTATGCTTTTTGTTTGCTATTTGGTCCTCTTCATCTGTATGGTACACACGCCATGTTCTGTATGTGCTACTAAAATGATTTGTTGATACATTATTAGACAGTAAGACATTAAAGCTTGCTCCGATATTTATATTTGTACTCTTACTGTCCAAAGGATATACATGCACTCCTATATCCTTTTCCTCTCTCAAGCAGTTTCTACATTAACTCCATTAAGACCAAATACGCATTATTGCTTGCATCGGACGTCATTAAGGGGTTTTATATAATCCTACAGTTCCCCACTGTCTTTGTGATATTTCTGTTTATCTAATCTAATCGAGTCAAAGCCTGCTGTACACCTACTGCATCTGATCTAATAGATATGAACAAATACAATCTAACAATCTCATCACAGGTGATTCTAGACACAAATGAAGTTTTTTATCATGTGCTCCCTGTTATTTATATATCTAAGCTCTTCTCAGAAGTTTGGTGATATCTGTTTTTGTATCACGCGTAAGTGTGAAACTCCTCCCCTTTTTGTGATTGCTTTTTTTGAACCTAACAAAACACAGCGAACAAAGCTTTCCATAATCTTTGCTCACGACACAAGTCCTCTTGCCACCTGCTGCCACCCAATCTCTTTGCTCACTGCTGGTGGAGAATTAAAAGTCATCCCCTCATGTAGCTTATAACTGATTGGAGCTGCAGCTGTACACAGTCGTGTTCATTTGATCTTTTCTCAACTTTTGATGCCTCAAAATAATACAGAAGAACTTTGGAAGATGGATGAATTACAGATGATCTAGAGCTATCAGGATGTCTTCAAATTAAACTGGTCAGCATATGTTTGGACAAGTGTTCATTAATAATTTTGTCCTCTTTTACCACCTAACTAAGGTTATAATAACTCAGATAATTATTTGTATTAATCCTAGTACCATTTTGTGCTGTTTTGTTTGCCCTCAAATACCTGAAATCATTTTATTCCTGTCACTTGACTTCCATACTCTTGTGGTATACTCAGAATACAAAAATCACATTCATACAATTTCTGTGAACCATTTTGAACCTATTTCTATTGTAAATGGTCAGAGAAATGCTTGTTTTGCTTTGTTTTGGGGAATTGCAATTATTTGAACCTAAATACAAATGAAATATTGTGTACCCAGTGCACTTTTAACACCACTACAGCACTACTGACTTCATGAATATGATTTGTCAGAAGGTGTTGCTTAACTTCCTATTTCAGTTTGGACAATATTAAGTACACGTTCTAATATATTATTGTTATAGCAGCGGCGCATTCTCATAAGCTTTACAGGGTGGACAGTGAAAATAATCGAAGGTGCATAGTAAGCGGATTACAAAACAGGTTATTTAACTATAATATACTAACTGGTATACTTATGTTTTCTGTAAAAAGATCCTTGCTTAACATTTATAGAAAGACTCATAGAACTTTTTTGCGCTATTAACTGCAAGGTAAAACAACAACAAGAGACTGGTTTAGAGGTTTGGATAGACTGTTTATAGCTGTTACTCATATTAAACTAAACACTGTGAAGGTCTGGATTAACAAGTAGAGAAAATTTGAATGCAGGAATATTTGGCAGATCACTCTTTGCATGTGACAACAATCGCTTAGTTTGTCAATTTTCACATGTCTGGGCTATGGGTTGGGGTTGCTAAATCAGAACCTCTTCTGAAAAGCCTGGTTTGATGAGACCAATGTAGAACAATTTGGGCATAATTCTAAAAGATATGTTTGGCGCAAGAACAAGAGAGCTTATCACCCAAAGAAGTCGATACCTATGGAGAAGCATGGGGGTGGCAGTATCATGCTATAGGGTCAAGTTTTAATCTAGAGAGAATCATAGATGGCTCCAAATACCAATCTATTTTGACATAAACACTGCTGATCTCTGTTAGACAGCTGATGAAGCCAGCATAATAATAACCCGAAGCAGATATTCAAATTAACAATGGAATAGCTTCAGTAGAAGAAGATCGATGTTTTGAAATGTTCCATTCAAAGCCAAATCCTACTGAAAACCTGTGCAGTGCCTTGAGGTGGGCTGTGCACATGCAATCTCCTCACAATGTTGCAATAAAGAGTTGAATAAAATTAAGAACTCAAGATGTGCTAAGCTGGTAGACTCCAAAATAGACAGTGTTATATTAAAAAGAATGTTTATTCATTTATGCAGCCAAATTGTGTTTGTTTTTTGTGTTTGCTAGGTTGCTTGTTTGTTGCTTGCTGTCACGTTAAATGTGGAAATAGATCTTATGACATAGATGATGTATCTATGTTTATTTTGTACAGTAGTGAAACCTATTTAAACCTGGGTTTGTAGATTTTATATATATATATATATATATATATATATATATATATACAGGTGCAGCTCAATAAATTAGAATGTCGTGGAACAGTTCATTTATTTCAGTAATTCAACTCAAATTGTGAAACTCATGTATTAAATAAATTCAATGCACACAGACTGAAGTAGTTTATATCTTTGCTTCTTTTAATTGTGATGATTTTGGCTCACATTTAACAAAAACCCACCAATTCACTCTCTCAACAAATTAGAATATGGTGACATGCCAATCAGCTAACCAACTCAAAACACCCGGAAAGGTTTCCTGAGCCTTCAAAATGGTCTCTCAGTTTGGTTCACTAGGCTACACAATCATGGGGAAGACTGCTGATCTGACAGTTGTCCAGAAGACAATCATTGACACCCTTCACAAGGAGGGTAAGCCACAAACATTCATTGCCAAAGAAGCTGGCTGCTCACAGAGTGCTGTATCCAAGCATGTTAACAGAAAGGAGAGTGGAAGGAAAAAGTGTGGAAGAAAAAGATGCACAACCAACCGAGAGAACCGCAGCCTTATGAGGATTGTCAAGCAAAATCCATTCAAGAATTTGAGTGAACTTCATAAGGAATGGACTGAGGCTGGGGTCAAGGCATCAAGAGCCACCACACACAGACATGTCAAGGAATTTGGCTACAGTTGTCGTATTCCTCTTGTTAAGCCACTCCTGAACCACAGACAACATCAGAGGCATCTTACCTGGGCTAAGGAGAAGAAGAACTGGACTGTTGCCCAGTGGTCCAAAGTCCTCTTTTCAGATGAGTTTTGTATTTCATTTGGAAACCAAGGTCCTAGAGTCTGGAGGAAGGGTGGAGAAGCTCACAGCCCAAGTTGCTTGAAGTCCAGTGTTAAGTTTCCACAGTCTGTGATGATTTGGGGTGCAATGTCATCTGCTGGTGTTGGTCCATTGTGTTTTTTGAAAACCAAAGTCTCTGCACCCGTTTACCAAGAAATTTTGGAGCACTTCATGCTTCCTTCTGCTGACCAGCTTTTTGAAGATGCTGATTTCATTTTCCAGCAGGATTTGGCACTGCCCACACTGCTAAAAGCACCAAAAGTTGGTTAAATGACCATGGTGTTGGTGTGCTTGACTGGCCAGCAAACTCACCAGACCTGAACCCCATAGAGAATCTATGGGGTATTGTCAAGAGGAAAATGAGAAACAAGAGACCAAAAAATGCAGATGAGCTGAAGGCCACTGTCAAAGAAACCTGGGCTTCCATACCACCTCAGCAGTGCCACAAACTGATCACCTCCATGCCACGCCCAATTGAGGCAGTAATTAAAGCAAAAGGAGCCCCTACCAAGTATTGAGTACATGTACAGTAAATGAACATACTTTCCAGAAGGCCAACAATTCACTAAAAATGTTTTTTTATTGGTCTTATGAAGTATTCTAATTTGTTGAGATAGTGAATTGGTGGGTTTTTGTTAAATGTAAGCCAAAATCATCACAATTAAAAGAACCAAAGACTTAAACTACTTCAGTCTGTGTGCATTGAATTTATTTAATACACGAGTTTCACAATTTGAGTTGAATTACTGAAATAAATGAACTTTTCCACGACATTCTAATTTATTGGGATGCACCTGTGTGTGTGTGTGTGTGTGTGTGTATATATATATATATATACACTGCATTTTGATGGGGCACAAACCTATTTCTTTCCATTTGTATGTTGTTGCCATTGCATATTGCTTTGTGCTGAAAAGATGTGAATATATTTATGGTGGTGTTTGAAAGTTTCTGAACCTTTTAGAATTTTCTATATTTCTATTTCTAAATTAATGACCCAAAACATCATCAGATTTTCACTTAAATTCTAAAAGTAGACAAGTGAACCCAAACAAACAAATCAGACAAAAATATTATATCAGGAAAAATGTTCCAATATTACATATCTGACCATGGCAAAAGTATTTGAACCTCTATGATTAGCGGTTAATTTAAAGGCCAAATTAGAGTCCATCTGTTTTCAGTCAATGAGCTGACAATCAGGTGTCAGTGAGTGACCTGTTTTATTTAAATAACAGCAGGGATCTGTCATAGTCTGATCTTCATAACATGTGTTTGTGGAAGTTTATCATGGCACAACCAAAGGAGATTTCTGAGAACCTCAGAAAAAAGAATTGTTGTTGCTCTTCAGGCTGGAAAAGGATACAAAACCATCTTAAAAGAATTTGGACTTCCTAAATCCACAGTCGGACAGATTGCATAAAAATAAAAAATGAAGACCTTTGCTACTCTCGCCAAAAGTGGTCAACCAGCAAAGATCATTCCAAAAGCAAGACATTTGTGGGGTCACTAAAGGCCTTTCATATTTAGGCTTATGTTAAGGTTTGTAAGTCCACCATCAGGAGAACACTGAACAACCTTGGTGTGCTTGGCAGAGTCGCAAGGAGAAAGCCACTACTCTCCAAAAAGTGCATTGCTGCCCATCTGAGGTTTCCTAAAAATTATGGGGACAAGCCAGAGGAATGTTGAAAAAATATTTTGTGGCCGGATGAGACCAAAGGAAAACATTGTATTCCAGGATAAGAACCTTATGCCATCTGTGAAACATGGTGGTGGTAGTATCATGGTTTGGGCATGTATTGCTGCATCTGGGACAGGATGGCGTGCCATCATTGATGGAACAATGAATTCAGAGTTATACCTGTGAATAATAAAGGAAACCGTCAAGATAGCTGTCCATGAACTGAATCTCAAGAGAAAAGGGGTAATACACAAAGACAACGACTGAAGCACACAAGTCAGAGTACCAAAGGATGATTAAAGAGGAACAAAGCTACTGTCAAAGTTCTGACCTTAATCCAATAGAAATGTTGTAGAAGGTCCTGAAGCAAGTAGTTCATGTGAGGACACCTATCAACATCCCAGTGTTGAAGCTGTTCTGTGCTGAGAAATGGAATAAAATTCTTCCAAGCTGTTGTGCAGGACTAATCAACAGTTACCGGAAATAATTTCTTGCAGTTATTGCCAGGACCTTGAAAGCAAAGTTTCACATACTTTTGCTACTCATAGATATGTAATACTGGTATACTTTTAGGACTTGTGTGAAAATCGGATGATGTTTTGGGTCATATTTAGGCAGAAATATAGAAAATTCTAAAGGTTTCACAAACATTCAAGCACCACCGTATATACGAACCTGCACATATATATCCAGTTTGGTTCAAATCTATATGACAAATTTCAGTAAACTAGCTCTACCTCTCAAAATTGATTAGGGGACGCCTATATTGTTTACAAATAACAAAATGTTTTGATAATATTAGAGGTACCCTCTCTCCGTAGCAGTTCAACATCAATGTTGTGAAGTATATTTAGCAAACTATGCAAATTATCATACATTTGTTAGCTAAATCGTATAAAAGACATGTGTATATAGGTTCAGCAATAGAATCATGGTATGTATAAACAAACAAACAATATAATTAAATACTTAGTTCAAGACTGGAGTAATTTGACACCAAACTTGTGAAGACAGGGAAAAAATCGTAGATGCTTAGACCCCTAATTATACTCCCATGAGTGACAATAAGTGGAAAGAGAGGTCCTTATAATCAGTTTACCCATAATAACCTAATTCTACCTATAAAAGGCATAAACACGGTCAGGTTGTATTAGTAGTTGTACTGTAGATGCTTGGGTTTAAGTCAAAGTAGCTGTTTTTTATGAACCTTAAGCTTCTATATGGTAATCAATAAATGTTATGGCTGCCGTTCCTTTCGGAGACCAGACATTTCCCAACCAGACTACCAGAGGGCAGCCCTGTACACACGTCTGAACTTCTTCTTCTGTTTTCCATTTCCCCTCATTAGCATGCTCATCTGTTTTGTGTTATGTCATTAGTCACCCTATTTAAGGTCCTTTGTTTCATCCTGTCTTTCTCTAGCGACTGTTGATAACACCTAGCTGTTATTTTGTCTCCCTTAGCCCTGATCCTAGTGTTTGTGTTTAGCATTGAGCTATATAAGTGTAAAACATATAAGCTATATATGTTCATGTACAGACTTTTTAGGGTTTTATGGTTCGTGGCAAGAACTGGCCACTAGGCTTGAAGATTCTGTGTAAGGAATAACAGTTCAACGTCTTCATGTTGAGAGTGATGACTGGCTTGTCAGTGAATTTCATTTGCCTTCATTTGTACAATTTTAGCTCATCTCTGCCAGCAAGTTACCCACTTGTAGAGGCTAACAAAGCACAGCAATATCATGTCATGTGTTTTCTAATTTGGATTCTTAACCATGGGCACATTTCAACGAGAAATTTGGAAATATCTTCCACCATGTCCACGCATCACACAGGCAACGCCACCTGTCTTACATGCATTCATATAGCTCTTGCTGCAGCACATTATAGTTCCAAAGCACAGCACAAGTTGACTGCAATCATGAGGGATTTTCATGCAGTTGCAGATTCTCACATGTAATTGGGAACTAATGAACATAAAATCCTCCATTTAAAAAGGAGCTTTAAAAGTACACCTCTGTGCACAAGTGGAGCAACTTAGAAAATAAAGGATTTCTTAACATCCATTGTTTACAGACTACATATGCATGTTTAATGCATGCCAATTTCTTAGTGATTACTGTCTTACACACAAAATTAGAACGTGTTACAACTATACACTTTTTGATAACTGAGATATTTTTTTGTTGTTATTTTATGTGATTTACACCAAATACTACAGAATTGTCTACCGCTTATCCGATCTACTCTCGGGTCACGGGAAGCCTGTGCCTATCTCAGGCGTCATTGGGCATCAAGGCAGGATACACCCTGGACGGAGCTCCAACCACTCGCAGGGAACACACACACACACACACTCCAGACAATTTAGAGATGCCAATCAACTTATAATGCATATCTTTGGACTGGGGGAGGAAACCCCCGAGGCACGGGGAGAACATGCAAACTCCACACACACAGCGGAGGCGGGAATCAAACCCCCCACCCTGGAGGTGTGAGGCAAACGTGCTAACCACTAAGCCACCGTGCCCCCCTACTACAGAATTGATTATTTTAAATTATTAGAAATAAGAAAAACAAACTTTGGGTTTGTAAAGATTATTGAATGAAAGCTAATATAAGATTTCTCACATAAGCTTTAAATGATAATTAAATCCACACTGTCCTGCTGCTGTTTTTTTTATTTATTTTTTTTACAAGGTAAGCTTTGTACATTAAATACATTAAAATACATTTTTATTGGAATATCCAATTTAATTTATTTACATAACAGTTAACAGTTATAAACTGTTTTTCTATTGACATATCACCTCTGTTTAACTTTTCTTTCACTTTTACTCTTTCCCTTTTTTTATTTTTCATTTCGGCCTACACAGTTGATCTCAGTCACTGAACTCTCCAATAACTCTGCATACTCCTGCATAAATAAAACATTAAACATTTTAAAGTGTAAAATTGTTTCTGCTGCAGGAGCTGATAGTAAACCTTTAGAGTTTGGGGCATAATTTCCCCACAGTATGGAGCAGGAAAAGGGTGGCAGAAATTGCATTTGTAGAGAATTTCCATATTTCTAATGTAGCGAAAACCTTTTATAGTGTTTATAGCTGTAAGTATGCCAAGGGGGAAATCTTAGGCTGCATTTAAGTGTGGCTTGTGAACATAGATTTTGTTGGGGCAGCATGACATTATTATTTTACAAACAAAATGACATTAATAGGGTTTCACACTTGACTATAGACTACTATATTGTGAATTTTGAGAATGTGCAGTTCAAGAATGTAGACATCCAGCAACTAACAGCTCGTTTTGAGTGCTTTTAGAAATACCTATTGTCATTGTTTCATGTGAAAGGTGAACACACGTTCACTATATCACTATATCATTAACCTGGGTTGCCAGCAAAATTTCCAACTTAAGTACATCTCAAAACTCAAAAATGCCACAAACTCGTAATCCTGCTTGCTTTCTTTTCAGAAGTTTATTAGAGCATTGACCAGAAAGTGGCCAGAAACTGTATTATCATTTGTTTAAAGGCTGATTTTCTCACTGAAGCATTTTTTACAATGCACATCACACACTGCATTTTAATCCATGGTAGCTGAGGTGTTTAAAATGCGATCCAGTGTGTTTCTATATTTGTTTTACTGCTACATTTAAGTGTTGTATAAACTGAATGGATATCTATTGAAATCACACAAACACGTATACTGTGATTAAAATCACAATCTGCATATACACCGATCAGGCATAACATTATGAGCAGTGAGAGGTGAAGTGAATAAGACTGATGATCTCCTCATCATGGCACCTGTTAGTGGGTGGGATATATTAGGCAGCAAGTGAACATTTAGTCCTCAAAGTCGATGTGTTAGAGGCAGGAAAAATGGGCAAGCGTAAGGATTTGAGCCAGTTTGACGCAGGGCCAAATTGTGATGGCTAGACCACTGGATAAGAGCTCCAAAACTGCAGCTCTTGTGGGGTGTTGCCGGTCTGCAGTGGTCAGTATCTATCAAAAGTATCCATTACGTCATCTGAGTATCCTTTAAGTCCTGTAAATTAAGGGGTGGGGCCCATGGAGGGATCTAGTGGAGTCCATGCCTCGACGGGTTAGGGCTGTTTTGGCAGCAAAATGGGGACCAACACAATATTAGGCAGGTGGTCATAATGTTATGCATGATCAGTGTATGAAGATATCAGCAAGATAGCATGAAGATAGCAAAATTTATATACAAGAATAATACTCATGGAAAACCCTAAAATGAAGCCTGCAGCATCTGTTCAATGTCCCACTGTCAGTGTTTTTATTAAGCTTTGCTGTAATTACAGCTGGCAAAAGTTAATCTGTTCTCATATCCCATGGTTATTTGATACAGTTGCACATTTATTAGTTTTCTTGATTAAAAAATGAATCACAATATCATCGTCACTGTCAGTGTGTGGGCAACGTGTGTGGCATTGATTACTGGACAGTTGCATTCACGACATAACCGATGTGTGTGAAATAAACGTGTGAATGTGTGAAATCAGTTATAAATAATGAAGTACATGGGAATTATTTGTCAAATTCATTAACAACTGATTGAGTTCTAATAAAGATGCCCAATAAAAAGTTGTCCTTCCATAATGTTAGCCCCTAGGCTAGAGAACAGCTTTTTACATTCGCACTCCTCTAAACAATATTAGCACCTGTGCAGATGGTCATGAGACTCTTAGGTCTTATTTTGTATATGTTCCATGATCTTGAACACAGTGGCTGTCTTTTGTTTATTGGAGAATATAATCTGTCTTGACTTATTAAACAAATACTTATTAGCCTATTAGCTAGCTGCTGATTAGTGTTCAGTAATGTAATAATGACATTCTCTTTTCAAGCAGCTCTAAAGCATTATGATTTGTGTACTGTCTTAAACCTTTGTGACATTTTAAGCTTGATGAATCAATAGGTTGTGTCATATAGATGAAGGATTTTAGCCTGCTTATTAAAACATGTGCATTTCATTTAATAATATTACATAAATCTGTGGGATGACTTTTATTTAGTCCATCATAGAAATGTAGTGTTCCACAAAACCACAGACTCAAAGCCAACATATTAGCTGGTTAGCTGTGACTTTAACACAGAAATAATTGCAACGACTACAACCGACGTCTTCAGATGTTTGGTAAAAAACAAATATAGAGGCTCTAACTGTGTCATTCACCCAAAACATGCTCTCTTAATTAGTCTTCCTGGAACAGACCACTACCCTAAGGATAGAAGTGTGTCTTTATCGGATAAAGACGATCACTCAGAATAACTCCCACCATCATAACAAGCTTAACAGATCGTCTCTATATATTATTTTGCGAATTTTACGCAGTTCATTTTATCAGCAGTTCAACTGGCTATTGAAGCAGTAACTGTATCTGACACATGTATTCTGATCAGAGTGGGGCAGCAGGTTGTGCATTATTTAGAATAATTCTAGCAAAAAACGCTTTTCCTTTTAATAACTTTCTTTCTTTTATACATTGTGGTAATGTGAGACACAATGGCAAAGTGTATACAGTGGGGCAAAAAAGTATTTAGTCAGCCACCAATTGTGCAAGTTCTCCCACTTAAAAAGAGGAGAGAGGTCTGTAATTTTCATCATAGGTACACGTCAACTATGAGAGACAGAATGAGAAAAAAAAAATCCAGAAAATCACTGTCTGATTTTTAAAGAATTTATTTGCAAGTTATGGTGGAAAATAAGTATTTGGTCACCTACAAAAAAGCAAGATTTCTGGCTCTCACAGACCTGTAACTTCTTCTTTAAGAGGCTCCTCTGTCCTCCACTCGTTATCAGTATAAAAGACACCTGTCCACAACCTCAAACAGTCAGACTCCAAACTCCACTATGGCCAAGACCAAAGAGCTGTCAAAGGACACCAGAAACAAAATTGTAGTCCTGCACCAGGCTGGGAAGACTGAATCTGCAATAGGTAAGCAGCTTGGTGTGAAGAAATCAACTGTGGGAGCAATTATTAGAAAATGGAAGACATACAAGACCACTGATAATGTCCCTCGATCTGGGGCTCCACGCAAGATCTCACCCCGTGGGGTCAAAATGATCACAAGAACGGTGAGCAAAAATCCCAGAACCACACGGGGGGACCTAGTGAATGACCTGCAGAGAGTTGGGACCAAAGTAACAAAGGCTACCATCAGTAACACACTACGCCACCAGGGACTCAAATCCTGCAGTGCCAGACGTGTCCCCCTGCTTAAGCCAGTACATGTCCGGGCCCGTCTGAAGTTTGCTAGAGAGCATTTGGATGATCCAGGAGAGGATTGGAAGAATGTCATATGGTCAGATGAAACCAAAATAGAACTTTTTGGTAAAAACTCAACTTGTCGTGTTTGGAGGAGAAAGAATGCTTGAGTTGCATCCAAAGAACACCATACCTACTGTGAAGCATGGAGGTGGAAACATCATGCTTTGGGGCTGTTTTTCTGCAAAGGGACCAGGACGACTGATCCGTGTAAAGGAAAGAATGAATGGGGCCATGTATCGTGAGATTTTGAGTAAAAACCTCCTTCCATCAGCAAGGGCATTGAAGATGAAACGTGGCTATGTGACAATGATCCCAAACACACCGCCCGGGCAACGAAGGAGTGGCTTCGTAAGAAGCATTTCAAGGTCCTGGAGTGGCCTAGCCAGTCTCCAGATCTCAACCCCATAGAAAATCTTTGGAGGGAGTTGAAAATCCGTGTTGCCCAGCGACAGCCCCAAAACATCACTGCTCTAGAGGAGATCTGCATGGAGGAATGGGCCAAACTACCAGCAACAGTGTGTAAAAACCTTGTGGTGACTTACAGAAAACGTTTGACCTCTGTCATTGCCAACAAAGGGTATATAACAAAGTATTGAGATGAACTTTTGTTATTGACCAAATACTTATTTTCCACCATAACTTGCAAATAAATTCTTTAAAAATCAGACAGATTTTTTTCTCTGTCTCTCATAGTTGAAGTGTACCTATGATGAAAATTACAGGCCTCTCTCATCTTTTTAAGTGGGAGAACTTGCACAATTGGTGGCTGACTAAATACTTTTTTGCCCCACTGTATATCACACCTTTCCTTAATTTTAATGAACATTAACAGAAACATTGTATTTATTTATCTGTTTGTAATTTACTGCTGCACATGACGGTTTATTTTGCATATGAGAAAACTTATATTTTTTTCAAAAGAATATGAATTGGACTAAAAACATTTACCCAGATTGGTTCCTTGTGCTTTAGTTGTTTATGTTGCTGATTAGGTTTCTCTGGGCACAGCTTGGCTCTTTATTATAACCCCAGTAGATCATTCAGATCTCATATCCTCTTTCATCAGCTTCCCCCTCTTGTTCCTTCTTTAGCAGCAGCTAATGACCTGAGACCAGCCCACACATGCAGACCATGTCTGTAGATACCCAAGAAGCATGTTGGGAATAAGTCTTTCAAAGAGAGATAGAAAGGTGTTTTGTGTAGGTGTTATACTGTATTTTGTTTACATTTACTAACCATCCATAAAAAAGGTTGTTGTTAAGTAGTAGCATGATAATCAGATGATAATATATATATTATCATTATATATATTATTACAGCCTCGTGTTGTCCTACCTCAAGGACATTACAGACTGGATTCTCCTGGATCCACTACAGTTCGCCTACAGAGCCAACAGATCTGTAGACGATGCTGTGAACATGGCCCTCCACTTCATCCTTCAGCATCTGGATTCCCCAGGATCCTATGCCAGGATACTGTTTGTGGACTTTAGTTCTGCTTTTAATACGATCATCCCAGCTCTGCTCAGAGACAAGCTCTTCCAGCTGAATGTGCCTGACTCCATGTGCAGTTGGATCACGGACTTCCTGACAGACAGACGGCATTCGTGAGGCTGGGAACGCATGTCTCTGACCTCCAGCACATCAGCACTGGATCCCCCCAAGGCTGTGTCCTTTCTCCTCTGCTATTCTCCCTTTATATCAATGGCTGCACATCTGGTCACCAGTCTGTCAAACTCCTGAAGTTTGCTGACGACACCACCCGCATCGGCCTCATCTCTGATGGGGACGAGTCGGCCTACAGGGGTGAGATGGATCGTCTGGTGTCATGGTGCAGCATGAACAACCTGGAGCTCAACTCCATTAAGACAGTGGAGATGATAGTGGACTTCAGGAAGGACCCAGCCCCCCTCCCCCCTGTCATCCTCTGTCCGGTGACATCTGTTGAGTCCTTCTGTTTCCTAGGCACCACCATCACCAAGGAGCTCAAGTGGGAGCAGAACATCAGGTCTCTCACCAAGAAGGCTCAGCAGAGGATGTATTTCCTGCGGCAGCTGAAGAAGTTTCTCCTCCCTGTGAAGATGTTGGTTAACTTCTACACTGCCATCATTGAATCTATCCTCACATCCTCCATCACGGTCTGGTTTGCTGCAGCTACAGCTAGGGACAAGGCCAAACTGCAGCATGTTATCCACTCAGTTGAGAAGGTGATTGGCTGCAGTCTCCCATCTCTCCAAGAGCTGTACGTCTCCAGGTCCCGGAGACGTGCAGCCAAGATCGCAGCCGACCCCTCTCATCCCGGAAAGGAACTCTTTCGGTCCCTCCCCTGGTCCATTAGGACCAGGACCTCACGCCACAAGGACAGTTTCTTCCCCACTGCAGTCAGCCTACTGAACAGTGCCCCACTTACCCCCAGATGACAACTCACCCCCCATCCCTCGCGGCCAAAGAACTTACAGACAACCATGACATTTTCACATTCTAAATTGCACTACATCTTCTGCAAACTCAAACTTCTGTATACAATATTTATTTAATTCTTGATTGTACATACTGGATATACATATTTGGACAGGCATTTTCTCTCAAACTTTACATTCTAAATTGCTCTTCTTTTCACGCACATTCAAACTTCTGTGTACATATTTATTATCATTCTCGATTGTGTACATACTTTATCTGTATATATATATATATATATATATATATATATATATATATATATATATATATATATATATTTTTGGAGTATAGACAACTGGGTCAGAGTATCTCTAAAACAGCAGTTCTTGTGGGGGATGCAATGAACAGTACCTTCCAGTAATATTCCAAGAAAGCATAACTGGTGAACTGGTGACAGTGTCATGGGCATCGAAGGGTTATTGATGCTTTGGGGAGCAAAAGCTAGTCTGTTTTGTCCGACTCCACAGAACACATAAGTTCTAATAATGCATATTAGAGTAGCCAATGGTATGGGACATATACACGTACACTTAGACACATACACAAATTCCATTTCCACCTTTTTCACATTTTGTTTCATAAAGATGTTTTATGTTTGGAAAGATGCTTATCTATAACTGATGATGTCCTTTGAATTCAATCTCACACTTCCCCAAGAGGCAAAAAGGTGAGAAGGAGAGAGGAAGAGAACAATAAAACGTGTATGATGATGTAGTCATAAAAAGTCACTCATTAAAATTTGATTCCTCAGCTTTCATCTGCGTTAGAATAGAACTCCACCAACTCATAAAGACTGATGCCAAATAAAGTCAGTCCAGGAAATTACGTGGAAATCAAAGCAGATTTTCCAGGCAACTGGTTTATGAAATAGAGTTATCTTGTTAAATGTCAATTGACTGTAATGAAAGCCTCACAATCTTTTCCAGTTACTCATACCTGAATGTTGCTATCCTTTGCTTAAATGCAGAATGCACTGGATAACATTATACAGAATGTATACTGGTCAGTGTCAGTGTATCTGTCTTGTACTGTTTTGTTTTGTATTGTATGTTGCGTTGTCTTTTTGTCTTGCACTGTTTGCACTTTCTGATAGCTAGGACTATCTATCTATCTATCTATCTATCTATCTATCTATCTATCTATCTATCTATCTATCTATCTATCTATCTATCTATCTATCTATCTATCTATCTATCTATCTATCTATCTATCTATCTATCTATCTATCTATCTATCTATCTATCTATCTATCTATCTATCCATCCATCCATCCATGATACATTATAATCAATGTTAAAATGGCAGTTTCCCAGTTTGAAACGTTTCTAAATCTTGTGGAAATTTTAGTTTGGTTTGGTTTATGCAATCATTTACACACAACTTTACAAGGACCTTGTAACTGCTTATATTTTTATGTGCTTGACAATTGTGAATTAATGGAACTCGTCTACTTCTTGCCCTTACTCTTTATCTCAATCTATTTGGCTATCAGGTACACAAAGATGAAGACAGCCACCAATATCTACATCTTTAACCTGGCTTTGGCTGACGCACTGGTCCTGGCCACACTCCCTTTCCAGGGCACAGATGTGTTTTTAGGTTTCTGGCCCTTTGGCAATACCTTGTGCAAGGCAGTGGTTTCCATCGACTACTACAACATGTTCACCAGTGTCTTCACCCTCACTGTGATGAGCATGGACCGTTATGTGGCTGTGTGTCATCCTGTCAAAGCTCTGGATATGAGGACGCCCCACAAGGCCAAGGTAGTCAACATATGCGTGTGGCTACTGGCCTCTGCCATTGGGGTGCCAGCCATGGTGCTTGGAGATGTTGAGGATGACCATGGTAAGTGTGTGTGTGTGCTTGTGTATAAATACAGCTGTGTTGAGTAGAAATACATTTATATTTACAGCATTTGGCAAATACCTTTAATTAGTGACTTTTGCTTTCTCCATCAAAAATATGTTCTAATGCAAATAGGTCAGGGAACTGTCATATTAAGGCTAAGACTCTGTTAAAGAAGAGTTAATACAGCAACAGAAGTCTAAGGCTGTTATTGCTTGTTGCAGTGCTTATTTTCTTCAGTCTTTGTTTTAAAACAGGAAGTTACTCATTGAAGTATCTCTTCAATCATGCCTATTTTTGTGTGGAATAGTAAATCAAGCATGGCTCGACTCTCAGAAATATAGTGTATATTGTCGTAAGTGCATCAACAGCAAAGTTTCTCATGTTTGAAGAGTTATATTTAACGTAGCACCAGCTGAAACAGATGCATTATAGGGCATGTGAACAGCAATTAGGTATACATGTGACAACCTCAGACTGTCCTTCTGATGAAGTGCCATTGAAATTTCTTTTCCTGTTGTTTTTCTTCGTCCTGGTCAATTATTGTCAATTGTAGCATTCTGAATTCTTTCCTGCTAGGGCCACTGTATAAAAAGATCAATGATGTATATGATTATTCATTCATGACTGGATCGTTTTTTCATGAATAATGAATGGAACACTGCTCATCACTTTCTTGTCTTTTCTGATTCATGTATCTCCATTTCATTGCTAAGAGACCAAGTAAAATTCTAAACAATTCTCATATTATTGCACTTATGGGATTTGAAAATTAGTGTTGGTTAATAATGAAATTAGTATAAGCAGAGCCTTCAAATTGGAAATACTTGAACAATGAAATATTTTTTTTAAAGGTTAAAAATTCAGGAAACAGACTCCCAAGTGGAGCATCAGTGTTTGTTCTATTGTCCAGATCACAAAATTTTAAAACCAACAATGCCAGAACCTTCTGTGGCCTGAACCTTCTGAGTCCAAGAGATGAAAATGATTTCTGTTAGAAGAAGATGGCTTGATGAGTCTTTGCACTAAATTGCATGACCCAAATCTTTGACTCCTTGAATTTTTTACCTTTTTTTTTTTTTTTTTTTTTTTATTAAGTTGAATTTCTGAAATTTAAACTTTAAACTAAAATTTGCACATTTTCCACCCAGGCATTACAAATTTCCAACCATTTTTCCTCACAAAGCATTACAATTTCTTGTTCAGATTCGTTGACTTTGATTTTATGTGGTTATATATAATTCAACATTAAATTAAACAGTGAATTAAACATTGGGCCATTGTGCACTTAAGCTCTTTTACAAAAGGTGCTCAACCATTAGATGGGTGACAACAGACAGTAAGTGAATTGATCATGTTCAATAACATGCATTTTGTATTCTAATTTAAAAAATATCATTATATTATCGATTATAACATTATAATTCTAGATATTTAATGAAACAAAAAGGTCCCTGGGAGATATTTATCCTAGCTTAAATATTGGGAATCTTCAATCCAGCCCTTTCAAAGTAGGTTCCTTCGGCATTCAATATGTGTGAGGCAGTTAAACCCTTTATTTATACTTACCATCTAGTAACGGTTACAAAATGGGCCCTTTTCCATTAAGCATTTTATGATGCTGATTCTGTTGGTGTGGCTGTAGGTAAAGAAGCTTGAGGTTAAGTAAAGAAGAATGAGATGAAAGATAAGCACTATCCCAGCCCTCTAAGGAAAACATTATTTGTTCCTATGAAATAAAGTCACCATAAATTTGGACAGCGTTACAAAATTGTGGCAGTAATCATTTTTAGTTTGTAAGAGTGAGTATTCCTCTGGACTGTTGGAAGAACAGGGTAATCCTGGTGCCTTAAAATACCGTAATAGCTAAACTTCTTTACCTCTTTCCTTCAGGTTTGTATATTTTGACTGTGTATTATTTTCTGACTAATAATGTAGTTATTCTGAAACACTTCATTGTCATAACACAACCTTTTTAAGCATGTTTGTTTGTTATAGATTTATTTATTTTTCCATGTGACTTACATTCTGCAGGAATCGAGTGCATCTTGGTCCTGCCAGACCCTCGCAGTTATTGGGACCCAGTGTTCGGCACATGTGTGTTCCTGCTCTCCTTCCTCATCCCAGTGGCCATTATTAGTGTGTGTATAGCCTGATGGTGAAGCGCCTGCGCAATGTGCGTATCTTGTCTGGTTCCAAGGAGAAAGATCGCAACCTACGGCGCATCACACGCATGGTGCTGGTGGTGGTGGCAGCATTTGTGGTGTGTTGGACACCCATCCAGATTATGGCACTTGCACAGTCACTGGGTGTCAACCTGGGCAGTGTGTACACTGTGGTGCTCATGCACTTCTGCATTGCACTTGGCTATGTCAATAGCAGCCTAAATCCAGTACTATATGCTTTCCTGGATGAGAACTTCAAGCGCTGCTTCCGTGAGTTCTGCCAACCACCATCACCTTTCAGCCTGGGTGCACAGCAACAGTCGTGCCGCATGCACAGCGTGGCGAGAGATGTTGCCTACAACTGCAAAACTACAGAGGCAAACAGTAATGCTGCATGACTAGGCTGGAGCTGCCCCTGGTCAGCCCGGAACAGCCACCAAATCCAGGGACAGGACACTCTAACTCAGAGCTCACTCAGATCACCGTTCTCTAGCACTGTATAGGAGTGGAGGAATGGAATGGACAAGGACCCAGGGTGGGGTCAAAATCAGTGACACACCTAATCTTGGGGACAAAGGGGCTCACTTTTTAGTCTTGTGCAGATTAGCTATTAAGGTCTTCATCTTTTGCTTGATTTATTTATTTATTTTAAAATAATCATCTCTTTGTCATTTGCTGGTGACACTAAAGAGATGCTTTTGAGTACTGTCAGCATTTGGTGTTTATTTCAATGGGACTGGAAGTTGCTTTTGGCTGCTCGGGGTTGCCAACTGGTCCGCACAACAACTTGGCAAATGTCTTACGCCGGATGACCTTCCTGAAGCAACCCTCCCATTTTTCCGGGCATGGGACCAGCACTGCATCCAGTGGCTGGGAATCGAACCCGGGCCTTCCGCATGACAGACGAGAAGCCTACCACTGAGCCACCAATGCCCCATGTTCAGTTCAATGGGACCTACCTTGCCTTAAATAGATTAAAAACTCTGTCAAAGTCAAGTCGAAGCCTGAGTGACATGGATGGAGCTTAACTCACATGCTTTTAAAATTGTTACCTTCAGATTTAACCACATTCCATTTAAAACATAGAAAACAGAGACTTCACTGTTAAAGTCAGATGTATTTTTTTATTTCAAATTGCTATGATGAAAAGTCTGTTTTTCCTGCAACATAAAGAAAAACAAAATTCTTCGGCAGTTTTATGCTCTAGCGTAATTTGTACAGAAGGTAAAAAAATATATAGTGCATTCAGTGTTATATTAATCCGTGCATACAACGAAGTTAATCAGCATGAGTCTTAGTACCGTCATCTGTCAATCATACCGCTGATATTCTTGAATGTTTTGAGTGTACCCAGCATCTTGATTCGCTACCTCGTGCCATGGTGAGTCAGAAACATAGGAGTAAGCTTTCTCATCAGTTTACATCAATGACCACTGAATGTCAAATGACTTTTTAAAGAAGCCCAAAAAAAAAAAAGGTTATAAAAAAGGTAGAAAGGTTCTCTGAAGAGTAGTCTAGACAAGACACTGTAAAAGCTTCTTCGTGTATGCTGTATTTTAATGTTGTAATGATTTGTTCACTTGCTGAAATGTATTGGTTTACTTGTTTATTTATGGAATTATTTATTAATCAAGAGAATTGTTGGACAAACAAATGCTGAAGTTGTCATGTAAGTTATCACATCGGAGTCTAAACAGTTAATATGTTCTGAGGTTAATCCCACAAAATCCTATCTATTTTTCCTCTGTGTGCATTAAATGACATATTAAATGGTATTGCAAAGATCTGTTCCACCTTTTTTGTAAAGCTGGTTTTCTTTTTACCCACTGAGCTGCAAGTAAAAAAAAACAAAAACAAAGCGGCAAATGAAGTTGGGGTATGTTAAAATGGAAAAGGCTTTGTGTGGCTGACATATTTCCTTCAAATAGGGTTAATAAGTCCTGACCCTTTTCTTCTGTCCTTTTTTTTTTATTGCTGCGCTACGCACCATGGACTGCAGCTTACATCACTCACCTACCTGAATATGACAGAAGACCTTTTTCTCTGGCATAAGGTGGCATAAGCCCAAACGTATTGTTAATATTTACATTAGGAAAGTTACTTGTATTCAGAATCTGGCTATGACATGCTTAGGCTAATTTTCTGTGGACCCCGTTGAAATGCAAGTCATCAGTATGAAGTGAAATACTCTGATCTTGCCAGACTTTTCTTTAGTAGAGGTGTCTGATGTCTGAAGTTAATTACATCTACACTACCACATTTACATTTACACACTAGTGCTTGCCTTTAACGCTGAAAACTTACAGGAAGAAAATGCAGCCTCCCATATCCGTCTCAGTGTGCATTAGGCCAGTTTACAACAAAACCAGATTTTTTTATTTCTTGTATGCTGTGCTGAATTTTTGCATGATAAACTGAAGTTTATTTTAAAATTATATTAGGCAGCAATGTGATAATTGGGCTACTTGTAGTGGCGGTGAAGTGTATAGTCATTAATGAGCACTCTAGCCTGCTGGTCCTCTGATGTTCCATTTATATTTATATGAAATTTCTGTTTCTTTTTCTTTCTTTCTTTCTTTCTTTCTTTCTTTCTTTCTTTCTTTCTTTCTTTCTTTCTTTCTTTCTTTCTCTTTCTTTCTTTCTCCTTTCTCCCTTCTTTTCTTTCTTTCTTTCTTTCTTTCTTTTCTTTCTTTTCTTTCTTTCTTCTTCTTTCTTCTTTCTTTCTTCTCTCTTTCTCCATTTCTTCCCTTCTTTCTTTCTTTCTTTCTTTCTTTCTTTCTTTCTTTCTTTCTTTCTTTCTTTCTTTCTTTCTTTCTTTCTTTCTTTCTTTCTTTCTCCATTTCTCCCTTTCTTTCTCCCTTTCTTTCTCCATTTCTTTCTTTCTTTTCTTTCTTTCTTTCTTTCTCCATTTCTCCCTTCTTTCTCCCTTTCTTTCTCCCTTTCTTTCTTTCTTTCTTTCTTTCTTTCTTTCTTTGCTTTCTTTCTTTCTTTCTTTCTTTCTTTCTTTCTTTCTTTCTTTCTCTCTTTCTTCTCCATTTCTCCCTTTCTTTCTTCTTTCTTTCTTTCTTTCTTTCCTTTCTTTCTTTCTTTCTTTCTTTCTTTCTTTCTTTCTTTCTTCTCATTCTTCTCCCTTTCTTTCTTTCTTTCTTTCTTTCTTTCTTCTTTCTTTCTTTCTTTCTTTCTTTCTTTCTTTCTTTCTTTCTTTCTTTCTCCATTTCTCCCTTTCTTTCTTTCTTTCTTTCTTTTCTTTCTTTCTTTCTTTCTTTCTTTCTTTCTCCATTTCTCCTTTCTTTCTCCATTTCTCCTTTTCTTTCTTTCTCCATTTCTCCCTTTCTTTCTTCCATTTCTCCTTTTCTTTCTTCTTTCTTTCTTTCTTTCTTTCTTCTTTTCTTTCTTTCTTTCTTTCTTTCTTTCTTTTCTTTCTCCCTTTCTTTCTTTCTTTCTTCTTTCTTTCTTTCTTTCTTTCTTTCTTTCTTTCTTTCTTTCTTTCTTTCTTTCTTTCTCCATTTCTCCCTTTCTTTCTTCTTCTTTCTTTCTTTCTTTCTTTCTTTCTTTCCTTTCTTTCTTTCTTTCTTTCTTTCTTTCTCTCATTTCTCCCTTTCTTTCTCCCTTTCTCCCTTTCTTTCTTTCTTTTCTTTCTTTCTTTCTTTCTCTTTCTTTCTTTCTTTCTTTCTTTCTTTCTCCTTCTCCCTTTCTTTCTTTCTCCTTTCTTTCTCCATTTCTCCCTTTCTTTCTCCATTTCTTTCTTTCTTTCTTTCTTTCTTTCTTTCTTTCTTTCTTCATTTCTCCCTTTCTTTCTTCTTTTCTTCTTTCTTTCTTTCTTTCTTTCTCCATTTTTTTTCTCCTTTCTTTCTCCATTTCTTTCTTTCTTTCTTTCTTTCTTTCTTTTTCTTTCTTTCTTTCTTTCTTTCTTTCTTTCTTTCTCCTTTCTTTCTTCTTTTCTTTCTTTCTTCTTTCTTTCTTTCTTTCTTTCTTTCTTTCTTTCTTTCTTTCTTTTCTTTCTTTCTTTCTTTCTCCCTTTCTCCTTTCTTTCTTTCTTTCTTTCTTTCTTTCTTTCTTTCTTTCTTTCTTCTCTTTCTTCTCTTTCTTTCTCCCTTTCTCCCTTTCTTTCTTTCTCCCTTTCTTTCTCCATTTCTCCCTTTCTTTCTCCATTTCTTCTTTCTTTCTTTCTTCTTTCTTTCTTTCTTTCTTTCTTTCTTTCTTTCTTTCTTTTCTTTCTTTCTTCATTTCTCCCTTTCTTTCTTTCTTTCTTTCTTTCTTTCTTTCTTTCTTTCTTTCTTTCTTTCTTTCTTTCTTTCTTTCTTTCTTTCTTTCTTTCTTTCTCCATTTCTCCCTTTCTTTCTCCATTTCTCCCTTTCTTTCTCCCTTTCTCTCTTCTTTCTTTCTAACCTAATTTAGGTTATCAGCTGGTTATTTCTACCATTCAAATATATGATTAAATGTTTTATTTAGTTTTCAAGAGACTGATCTGATTTATTGAACATTGCAGCAGCACACCCTTGATGATGTATTCATTCCAAGCCAACCACACTGTGCTGCTTTTTGACAGGCTTCCATGAAAGTACAAAAAAATATGCAGTATAAAACCCTGTATCTATACAGTGTATATAATCACATAAAAAATGACCTAAAAAAATAGTTTTAGCTTTGCAGAGATCCACTTACCTTTACACATGCATACAGAATCTTCTTCCTATGAATCTGTTAAACCAGTGAATCTCTACAAATCCTGGAGCCCTGTATGGCCTATCAATTTTAATAAGGCTTCTTGCCGTGGAACATTTTTAGATTTGAGAGTATGATATATCATTTATAATATCTTTCATATTATTCCATATCACATTGACCAGGTCACATAAACATCCATTTTTTTAATACTATAAAAGTGAAAAAGCTATCATTTATATAGCTTTATAGCTATATTGTTATATAAATGCTTTAGCTTTATCTGATGGAAACTCTGCATGTTTCTTAGTTTATTTTTTTCTTTAACTCAATGGGTTTTTTTCTTTGTCACTAGTGAAACAGCAAATTGTGGAACACACTTTTCTAATTTTAGATCACACAGATTTTGTAAGATCTACATGGAAAAATGAGTCGAGAGAGGGCCGGGGAAAGAGGTTCCCATAGCAACAAAAATGAAAACATAAAATATTGATAGGTGAATGCAGCAGGGCCAAATGCTTCCTAGCATTCAGCATATGCCTGTTTTTATTGTTGTGCTTCTAATGTGTGACTTTATACTTTGCAGAGGAGTCTACCGTTCGTGTTAATCCACAAAATAAAGATTTTCCAGCAATCGTAGTTAGATGGATACAAAAAATCATACAAAAAATCATGATAAATGTCTTACCTGGGTAAGAGTGTCCATTGTGGAATATAATGAAACTTAAGATATATATACACAAAACACACACACACACACACACAAAATGTAGTATTGTAAATTTAGTGATTGTGAATCAGTTTTAACTTGTCTCTAGTTTTGTGTCCTTGTCACTAGACAGTACCTGCTACTCAATCAGGTTACACAGATCTCGTCCTGCACCTTTGCAATAGCTGTGCACAAGTCCCCTCAGTTGTCCTCAGTGTGATGGATTTCTAAGTCAAGTTGGAAAGCTGTTAAATATGCAGAAGATGCTGGAAAAGCAAAGAATGTGCAGGATTTCAAGGATTTGTGGTACTGTGGGCAGATTGACTGCTCAGGACAGGGACTCATGAAGAACCATCCCAAAACATAAAAAGTCATTGATCATCCAGGTAACACACAGTATTAAAACTCAGTTATTATTTTGTCTTGTGAACTAAATGTAAACATGTGTTATGTGAAATAGCTTATTCAGGGCATGGGGGAATAACTTATTCTGCCCCCCATGGCTGAGAAGTAAGGATGGTTATTTGAGTTACCATAGACTTCCTGTCAGCTACACTCTAGCAACCACTTAAAATCAAGCGAGCAATTATCTATGATAGCACAGCAAACACAACAATCTAGCAACTACGGTGGTGTGAAAAAGTGTTGGCCCCCTTCCTGATTTCTTATTTTTTTTTGCATGTTTACACCACTGTACCTGATATACCATAGAGCCCACCTAACAACACTCTAGCAACCACCATATAACAGCACTGAATACCATACCAAGCTACCATACCATAACAACCGTCCAACCAAAAGCCCAGCAACCAGCTGTCATAAAATAATCCACAACTCACATTATAACATTTTGAAAGCATCAGATATTTGAAATCTTTGACTACACTTTTACACTTTAAACTTATTTAACATATTCTATCAATTACCATCTGTAACCTATGCTCTGAAATCAGAATGATTTTAGAAAAAGGAAGGGCTAACAGAAATTAGGAAAAAAAATGTATTATAGGTCTGCTGATTATAATAAAAGTTTTATTGTTGTTGTTTTATAAGTAATGCATTCCTTCAGATTTCATCCAGGTGCTATGATGAGAAACAAGATTAGCAAAGACCTTTTTTAAGGGGCTGTATATGTTTAAAACAAATGTTTTCCCTGATACAATGAACTCAGCCATCTCTACATCATTATCATTATAATGGAAATAAAAAGGATAACTTTGTATAACAACTCACCCCTGAGATGCACTATTTATAGCTCTAACAGTTGCAGACTCTAATCTTGCAATTAAGAGCAAATTATCAACACAATAAATCACTAAATACCTTTAATAGTCTGTAGTGTATAATACACAAAATGCCACCAAATATTTACATAAAAGTGACCTCATTCACTGGACCAAACATTTATGAATGTAAGTGCTCACACAACAATAACAATAAACCCCTGCTCCACACAGTCTCACTTGATAAATATATAAAAAGAATACAGTCTTAGTGGATAATCCTCACCAGATCACCAGAAAATCTGTCCCATGGTGACAGGTCATCCTAACTGGTCAGATCGAATAATCCCACTGGTGAGTGCCTTTGTGAACCTAAAAGTAAAAAGGCAAAATGGTCCCACCAGTGATCCTTAGCAGTAATGTGACTGAGTGAGTGTGACAGTAGTCCTTCAGAATTCTATTGTGAACAGCTGAGTACATTCCCTTCTGTTGTCTCTCTTCTTGGCTTTGCTTAGATCACGCTGCCACATGATGACATGGCATAACATGACCACACACAAGGCAAGTGCAAAAAAGACTGCTTGCTGCCAGTTGAAAGAGTGCAGAGATGGCTGAGTAACATTATCCTAAACAACTATCACATTTTCATGCTGAAGTAGTCTCTTGTTGATAAATGCCAGTGGTGATGTTTTACAACACAAGTATGTATATCAGCAGAAACTGAGTCATCACTGTCCCAGTGTGTAGTGAGCCAGGGCCCTCCTTATTCCCAGGGTTAAATATGTCAAGACATTTAACACAAAGTTACATGGTGAGGTGATCATATGAAGTTATAAAATGGCGACATTAAAGGCTGTTGTTCCATTACTTCCTCTCGCCTTCATTCACATGTTGGCCGTTTTCGGTTCCAGGTTCCAATTTACATCTGTAATGCCACCTAGATCAGTTTTGGGCTTGACTGGAGCAATGCTAAAGGGCAATCTGACATGCCTGCAAAGACAAGGTTTAATTGTCTTCAGGGGCATTATCAGCATTTGAAGGTTGTGCTATGTGGCACATGTGCAATGAAAATCTGATAAAATCACAAAAATTCCAAACTGATGCAAAAGCCAAATCATGGAAACAATCCCTTACACTCTCCTGCACCCACAACAAACTCAATATATGTTAAAATATACACACCACAACATATATTGACTACAAGGACACTAAACACACAGATGAGACCCTACAATCTAGTTACTGCTGCCTAGTTACTGCAGCTAACTCATCCTTATTGGAACAATGGTGGGCTTTCTGTGCATGAAGGGTAAAGTGGACTATTTATACTGCTTGTATTATTGTGAGAAGGTTTGTTTGATTTCAACCGTAATAAGAGGGGCATAGGGCAAGAAAGAACCTTTAGTAACTGGGAACAGGGTTTGGGGGACCAAATTGGCTATTGTTCTATTGTAATGCCTCTTTTTGGGCCTCTCATGGGCATTGGTGGCTCAGTGATAGGTTTCTTGCCTACCATGCAGGAGGACCGGGTTCAATTCCCGGCCACCGGATGTAGTGCTGGTCCCAAGCCTGGAAAAATGGTAGGGTTGTTTCAAGAAGGCCATCCAGTGTAAAACGTGGACCAGTTAGTCTGCTGTGGTGATCCTGAGCAGCTGAAAGCAACCTCTTCTTCTTCAAGGTCAGTACAACTAGAAGAGGGCCCATGAGTCCATTAGTATTCAGATCTTTTTAGAGATACATACTGTCATTATGGACATTTTCCAAAGATAGAGATTTTGCAGACATGTGCAGACAGGTCAGATGTACAGGAAATAGCTCAGAGTGTCCAATTGTACTTGCTCACAAATCATGATGACCTATACAAACATGCTAGGAATTAGAGAGATTGCACATCGCTTATCTCCAATAATTTCTAGGTTGAACAACCAGCGTAATAACAGTAATAACTTGTATTGTTTGAGCATTTATGGGTTGCAACAAAAGGATTCTTTCACAGTTTTTAGCATTAATCAAAGTAGATCTACTTCTGTGTGTGTGTGTGTGTGTGTGTGTGTGTGCGTGGTGTGTGTGTGTGTGTGTGTGCACATGCATGTTGATTAATGATTCTCTAAATGAGAGGAAATCTCATTAGTTAGTGGAAATACTAAGTGGTATATTTACATTTTTGCTCATTTGGCTGACACATTTATCCAAAGCAGCTTACAACTGAAACTAAGGAGCCAGCAGTAATGACTGACAGGAGTTGAACTCTAAACCAGTAGCCCAAATGCCTTAAACACTGAGCCACCACTTCTTTCCAGTATGTTTTAAATATGCTTTCACAAGTAATGTGAAATCTAAACCGTACAGCATTTCTTTTTGTATGTGTGTACTGTTTATATTGAATTAGATGAAAATAACATTTTGTCCTTTTATTTTCAGGTAGTTGCTTTCCCACATTTTCAAGCTTCAGAGTTATGGAACATTTTATATCAAAATGCTACGACAGGCACTGTTTATGGGACATAAAGAGTAGGTACTCGCAAAAATGGATCTGAACTGTGCATAACCTTAATAATCTTCCAATACAAAAAAACAGGATTTATTAAGAAGTTCTTGAAGAGAAATTGAATGTATATTTACGGATGTTATGACCTATGCGTATACCCAGCCTTATCATTTTAAAACCGCAGGAATTAGCTCCACACCCTGTGAATATGTAAAGAATTACAGCTAAATGTGCAAATCACCGCTATAAGTTACACTTCATATCAAATTATGTTACTCCTAATGCATGCTCATCTGATGACATAGATCCCAAACCTAGTGTCACCAGATCTGAATATTATTGAGCCACTTTTTGGGCGTTTTGGAGGAGTGAGTCAGGAAACATCCAAACAACCTCTATCGGCAACACATAGTGAGCTGGACACTGTTCTGCAACAGGACACTGTTCTGCAAGAGGAATAGCTCAAGATCCCTTGGTCCACAGTGCAGGACACTGTGGGTCTGTCTTTCCCAAGATGCTTTATCGGCTGCAAAAGGAGGCCCTGCACCATACTAATAAATGATTCTGGTCTAAAACCAGGTTTTTCAGCTTCATTGACCAACCTCTAAATTTGATAGATAGATAGATAGATAGATAGATAGATAGATAGATAGATAGATAGATAGATAGATAGATAGATAGATAGATAGATAGATAGATAGATAGATAGATAGATAGATAGATAGATAGATAGATAGATAGATAGATAGATAGATAGATAGATAGATAGATAGACAGATGGCCTGAGTTTCAGAAGGCTGTGATTTTCTGTTAAATTTAGGTAGAGACCTTTAACTGCCATCCTCTTTTGTAAGCTGTGTAAAAGGTTACTGTACAGAATCATAAAAGCTGTCACTGCAGGGAAATTTTTTTTGTGTGTTTTTTAAGCTTACTCTTTTCCCGGATCCTCAACATGTAGTGAATGAATTTTGGATGTCTACCCACTCTGATGTCTGAATGCATTTCTCACCCATGGTCCCTGTGCTGAAGATGCTCTAGTTGTTTGGTATCAGCACAACGGGCACTGTTGTAGAAAAATTTGGTAATACTTTACAGAAATAGGACACAGGTGTCCGCTAGTCACAAATACAAAAAAGCATTGGATGCTGAATGTATTACTGTTAGTTTACATAAAAGTGCCACTGTAAATAAGTCTCTGTATCACTGCTTGTAGATCACAATCATCCATTCTTATTTATATTTAGATAGAAATACATAATTGTTTATTAACAACAACAACAACAACAACAACAATAATAATAATAATAAAAGCATACACCAATCAGGCAAAACATTATGACATGTGATGTGAATAAGACTGATTATCTCCTCATCATGGCACCTGTTAGTGGGTGGGATATATTAGGCAGCAAGTGAACATTTTGTCCTCAAAGTTGATGTGTTAGAAGCAGGAAAAATGGGCAAGCGTAAGGATTTGAGCGAGTTTGACCAAGGGCCAAATTGTGATGGCTAGACCACTGGATCAGAGCATCTCCAAAACTGCAGCTCTTGTGGGTGTTCCTGGTCTGCATCTATCAAAAGTGGTCCAAGGAAGGAACAGTGGTGAAACGGTGACAGGGTCATGGGCAGCCAAGACTCATTGATGCATGTGAGGAGCGAAGGCTGGCCCGTGTGATCCGATCCAACAGACGAGCTACTGTTGCTCAAATTGCTGAAGAAGTTAATGCTGGTTCTGATAGAAAGGTGTCACAATACATAGTGGATAACAGGTCAGGGCTGTTTTAGCAGTAAAGGGGGACCAACTCAATATTAGGCAGGTGGTCATAATGTTATGCCTGATCAATGTATATTCATTATTTAACAGCTCAATTTTCATTTAAAGACATTTAATCAGTCATTGTTCTAGTATACTGTATCATTAACATTTTCAGCTCTAGATGTGTTATGTAAAAGGATTGGCTACTTATTATTAACACACACACACACACACACACACACACACACACACACACACACACACACACACACACACTATGACTTATGTTCCATTCTGCATTCATTTCCTGTCTGAACCAGGAGTATGAACTCTATTTTGTGGAAACTGCATAATGCTAAAATAAAAATTCAGGTAGGGGAAACATCTATTCTAGTGTGACATATAGCCTAATATAAGTGTAAAGTTTGTAAGCAACAGTGTAGGGTTTGCACAGGTTGTACAACCCCATTAATATTGGGGAACAGTTCATTTTGAGAAAAAAAGGGGGTAGGGGATTCATTTTTTTGATTTAGCTCACCACTTCAAGCTGTGATGAATCGGTTTCCACCTTGTTGTAATGTCCTCCTTGCTGTGTTTAAGAATGGTGGAGGAGAGCATAAAATTGGAAATAGCAAGGTGAAACTGAAGTTTAAATTGCTTATTTTCATTACATTTACACCCTTATCCATAGAGACTTATAGAAGAGCTTTGGAATCTCTATCTGAAATACATTCACTAGATCATGGATTAAGAAAGCCATTAAAAAACCCCTAATCATTTTATATTATTGCTATTGATTAAATAATATGCTATTTAAATGAAGAAGCCCATAAATTAAGACAAATAAAACTAACTGTTGAATTATGACTAAAGAAATGCTGCTCTAACTCACCAAAATAACTCCCAGTTCTATCCTCGAAACCATTTTGTTCATGCTCACAGGTTGCCTGTGGAATTTCGGAGTTTTGTGGCCGTCGCATTGGTGGCCCAGTGGTAGGTTTCTTGCCTATCATGTGAAAGGCTCAGGTTCGATTCCAGCCAATGCCTCAACCCCAGCCACTGGATGCAGTGCTGGTCCCAAGCCCGGAAAAAAAATAAAAATAAATAAAAATGGGAGGGTTGCAGCAGGAAGGGCATCCGGCGTAAAACCTGTGCCAAGTTGTTGTGTGGACCAGTCGGTCCGCTGTGGTGACCCCGAACAGGGAGCAGCCGAAAGCAACTTCTTCTTCTGTGGACGTCACTCCATGCAAATAATCGTGAGAAATGTGCTTCGAACTTTAAGGTTGTTCATTGTATGCACTTGGGTTTTTTTAAACTTGGTTTAATAGAGATGAGGTACAACAGCCCTGCAATCTGCCTTGGTCCCACAATCTGAAGCAAACAGGGGTTGTTAGGAGTCAGCAAAGATCCTGTTTGCAAGGCTTACCTACTATTAAACATTATTTTATTATGTATAGTAGTTCGAATTTACATAATTGACCACAGTCTATTGAACTGTGACCACAGACAATAGTCTCTCTCTCAGTTTGTGTGTGTGTGTGACTACTGAAGTATTATTTTGTAACCATATTCCATCAGTTGGGTTTAGGTGTCTCTGTGGAGATATTCCCAACTTTCTCTTCAGAAATGTGAACGAGAGAAAGAAAAAAAAGGGGGGGGGGTGTACCTGGGGCAAAGGCTCATGATTAAAAGAACAAGCAGATCAATAAGACTGAATCGTATAAGGTTGTTACTGTGTTAATATTTTTGCAGTTCATCTGGCTCCAAGAAAGAAAATGAGTTATCATGCATTCACTTATCATTAGGAACACTTGAATATTTGGTTGTTTAATTGTATGGAAGCAGCAGAATGCATAAAATCATGCTCACACAGGTCAAGAGTTTCATTTTGGTTAATGTTTACATCAAACATTAGACCATGGCATAGTTGCTGGTGCCAGCTGGATTGGTTTGAGTATTTTAGAAACTGCTGATGTCCTGGGTATTTCACTCACACAGTAGAGATGGCAAACTGGTATTGTTTGTGCGCATGGTCTTTTGTGTTAAAAAAAGAGAGACGTGATACTGGCCTGTAGTTGCTGATGTCTGAGGGATCCAGAGCATGTTTCTTCAAGATGGGACTAATCCTTGCTCTCTTGAAGGTAGTTAGTGTATATACCAGATATTATGGAGCCACTGATGATTGTAGTGATGAAGGATAGGAGGTCTTGCTATAGGGTCAGCAGCATTGTGAAATGTATTGGATTAAGTAGGCAGGTGGTAGGATTGCAGGACAGGATGACTTGTAGGATCTCTTCTGTTGCTAGGGTTGAACGTGACAGTGAAGGAGAAGGGAAATACTGGTTGTCTAGTGTAGAGGTAGGCAGCAGTTAGGGAGGAAAAAACAGGGGAACTGGGGGTGGGTTCTCTCTGGCTCTCCTCTCTCCCACTTCTATCTCTGCCACCAATGTCTGCAACAGAACCCCAGCATTGACCATGACCCTGCTCCAACAGACAGGCTAGAGAGAAATGTGGTAGTTGCTTTTAGGCAGGATAGGGAGAGTGATGGTGAAAGATACCAGACAATGATCAAAGGGTAAGGGTAGCAGTCAGGTGTGTAGTTAGAAGACCAGGCCCAGGGCAATTTCTCCATTGTGCATTGGAGGGCAGCTGTTAAATGTCAAGGAGAAGGAATTCCGAAGGGCAGCAGGCAAGAGTACTGGAGCTTGATGAAGGAGAGGTTGAAATTGCCTAGGACTGTAAGGGAGGTGCTATCAATAGAGAAAACTTAAAGTCTTCAAGGGTACCAGGAGGGTGGTAAATGACAATGATGAGAAAGTTCATTAGAGACATAACTGAAACTGCATGGAATTCCAAAGAAGAGATGGTTAGATGAGACATTGTAGACCAGCAAACCTGTACCACCTCCCAGCCTGTTTTTCCTGGCATGTGAGTGAAAGTACAGGAGAATAGAGCAACAAAGTTCAGTGAAGGGCCTCTCTAAATTGTCTGAAAGTGTGTGATTGTGTGAGTGAATGAGAGTGTGTGTGTGTGCCCTGCAATGGGTTGGCACTCTATCCAGGGTGTATCCTGCCATTGATGCCCAATGACGCCTGACGTCAGGCTCCCCGTGACCCGAGAATAGATCGGATAAACAGTAGACAATGAATGAATAAATGAGTTCTGTGAAGGTATTCAGGTCTCAGTTAGTGCCAGAAAATCAAAAGGAGTAGTGGGAAGTTAAAGCTAAGATGAAAGCTTTCAAAGTGCACACATAGCTTATCTTATAGTAACTATGTCTGTTCCCCGAATAGTGAGATCAAAGAATAAATTCGTTAATAGCCCTCAAAATAATCTAATCACAATTATACCCAAAAAACGCCATAAAATATAAATAAAGAAAAACAATTTCTACAGTTAGGTTGATTGGTGTCTCTAAATTGTCCATAGTGTGTGAGTGAATGAGAGTATGTGTGTGCCCTGCGATGGGTTGGCACTCCGTCCAGGGTGTATCCTGCCTTGATGCCCAATGATGCCTGAGATAGGCACAGGCTCCCCGTGACCCGAGAATAGATCAGATAAGCGGTAGACAATGAATGAATGAATTTCTACAGTTTGGGCTTCTCAAGTTTGGGCTTTGATCCCTTGCACCGAAAGCACTTATTGTTAATGAAATTATCTCAAATTATAGTCTTGATGCACTCTGCCTTGCTGAAACCTGGCTTAGACCAAATGAATACATTGGTCTGAATGAGTCTACTCCGTCAGTATATTGCTATAAGCATGAGCCCCGTCAGACTGGTCATGGAGGTGGAGTTGCAACTATCTATAGCAATTCTCTTACCGTTACTCAGAAAACAGGACCCAGGTTTAACTCATTCGAAGTGCTTGTCCTTAATGTTACACTCACAGACATACATAAAAAATCCCTACCATATCTTGCGCTGGCCACCGTATATAGACCCCCGGGGCCCTACGTTGAATTTTGCACATTTACTCTCAGACCTTTTGATGAATTTTGCCAAGGTGTTGATTGTAGGAGACTTTAACATTTTATTTTATAATATTTACTTTTTCATGTAGATTATGCCAATGATGCTTTAGGACTCACATTTATAGATTTATTAAATTCTTTTCTGGTTAAACAAAACATTAATAGACCAACTTATTGTTTTAATCATATGCTAGATTTAATTATATCACATGGACCAGATGTCACTGATATAGTTGTTCTACCTCAAAGCAATGATATCACAGACCATAACCTGTAGAACATATTAGACATGTCTCTCCACATTATCGATTCGGTAGAACAATTATTCCGACCACTAAAGACAGATTCACAAGTAATCTACCGGATCTGTCTCAACTTCTCACCAGACCCCTAAATGCAGTTGATCTAGAAGAAGTAACTAACACCATAGGCATTATTTTCACCAGCACACTAGATACTGTTGCCCCCATCTGATTAAAAAAGATCAGAGATAAAACACCTGCACCATGGTACAATAGGCATACTCACGCCCTCAAGAGAGCAACCCGTAATCTCGAGCGAAAGTGGAGAAAAACTAAATTAGAAGTTTTCAGAATTGCATACAAAGACAGCATGTCCAGCTATAGACAGGCTCTAAAAGCTGCTAGGGCTGAGCATCTGAGCAAACTGATAGAAATAAACCAAAACAATCCCAGATTGTTATTTAGTACAGTGGCTAGACTAACAAAACATCAGATATCTGAAGAGAGTACTCCATCACAGTTTAGTATTTAGGACTTTATGAACTTCTTCATAAAAAATCAATAGTATCAGGAACAAAATAATGGATGTTCAACCTTTGACAGCATCCGGTGATCTAGTCCAGCCTAAAGCTCCACATCTAAGGCTACAATGCTTTACAGGTATAGGGCAGGAAGAGCTGTATAAACTTATCACCACGGCTAATTCAACAACGTGTTTGTTAGATCCAATTTCAACTAGATTGCTGAAAGAAGTGATACATACAGCTGGAGAGCCTCTCCTCAACATTATTAATTCCTTGTTATATTTAGGTCATGTCCCTAAACCTTTCAAGCTAGCAGTTATTAAGCCTAAGAAACCTAAACTAGACCCTAATGACTTATCAAATTACAGACCGATTTCAAACCTTCCGTTTATATCAAAAATATTAGAAAAGGTTGTGTCTGCTCAATTATGCTCCTTCTTACAGGAAAACAATATCCTTGAAGAATTTCAGCCAGGTTTCAGGCCCCATCACAGCACAGAAACTGCAGTAGTATAAATCACAAATGACTTGTTTTTAGCTTCGGACCAAGGTTGCATCTCAATATTAGTCTTACTTGATCTTAGTTCTGCATTGGACACTATAGATCATAACATTCTAGTAGACCGCTTACAAAATCACATTCATATTCAGGGACAGGCATTAAAATGGTTTAGATCCTACCAGTCTGATCGATACCATTTTGTAGATTTAAATGGAGAACTGTCCAGTGTAATGCCAGTGAAATATGGGGTCCCACAAGGATCAGTTTTAGGACCTCTGCTTTTCTCAATATACGTACTTCCCTTAAGCAACATCATTAGAAGGCATGGGATTAGTTTCCACTGTTATGCTGACGATACCCAGTTATATCTCTCATCAAAACCAGATGAAATATCTAAATTGTCTGGATTAACAGAGTGTGTTAAAGATTGGATGACTGATAATTTTCTATTACTAAATCCTGATAAGACGGAGATATTACTGATTGGTCCAAAAATCAGTACACAAAAGCTTTCACAATTCAACTTGTACTCAGAAGGATGTTCTATTACTACTAGCTCGACAGTGAAAGACCTGGGCATAATATTAGACAGCAACTTGTCCTTTGAAAAACATATTTCCGATATTACAAAAACAGCCTTCTTCCACCTCAGAAATATTGCCAAACTTAGGAACATTTTATCTGTATCTGATGCAGAAAAGCTAGTTCATGCATTCATGACCTCCAGACTGGACTATTGTAATGCATTACTAGGATGTTGTCCTGCATCTTCAATAAACAAGCTACAGTTAGTCCAGAATGCAGCCGCCAGAGTCCTTACCAGGTCAAGGAAATATGATCATATAACCCCAATATTATCATCCCTGCACTGATTACCTGTTCAGTTTAGAATTGATTATAAACTATCACTACTTACGTACAGGACTCTAAATGGTTTAGCTCCCACGTATCTAGCCAGTCTTCTAACACATTACAATCCATCATGCTCCTTAAGATCTCAAAATTCTGGACTTCTGGTAGTCCCCAGAATATTAAAGTCTACAAAAGGGGGTAGAGCTTTTTCGTATTTAGCTCCTAAACTTTGGAACAGTCTTCCTGACAGTGTTCGGGGCTCAGACACAGTCTCCCAGTTCAAACGTAGACTAAAGACATATCTCTTTGGCCAGGCATACATTTAATACATCCGATAACCTTGTACTCCAATACATCTGATTAAATGCACATAATCATCTAATGCCTGCTAATATTATGAACAGCAACTACGCTAATTACTTTCAACTTGTTTCCCTTCTTCTATCCATCCCGAGACATATAGAGATTGTGCCAACTCCAGTGGCATCCAGAGATGGACCAGCTCCAGCCAGGTTCTGCTTTGTGAGGACTGGAGTATTCAAAGCAATGCTGCCAACCCTATGTGAACGACAACAACCTCCTAATTAATTTACACATAACTTTCTACACATGCTGTATCTGCATCACACAACTAATGCAGAAAGGACATCGTTCATATCACACTCTCCGGTGTCACCCAAATGAGGATGGGTTCCCTTTTGAGTCTGGTTCCTCTCAAGGTTTCTTCCTAATACCAGTCGCCTCAGTCACCTCAGGCTTGCTCACTAGGGAAAATTTTGTATAACATCTAGGACTGTTTGTCTGTTTATATGTTTGTTGTTTCTTATGTGCTGCAAAGCTGCTTTGAGACAATGCTCTTTGTTAAAAGCGCTTTACAAATAAAATTGAATTGAATTAAATTGAATTATATGTCAGTAAGCTCTGTCCACAATGCATACCTTAAGGGATACTGTAACTACTTGATTAACTACCTGAGAGACCTTATTAGCATAAACCTACAGTCACTTTCAAGTAGCACTACAACAATAACAACAATGCTATACAATACAATGCAATAATTCAATTATCACAACTTTAGATCCAATTTAGTTAAACCTACCTTACCAGAAGAGAATTAATTCAAGTCAGAGAACTTAAGATCTTAGTGTGTGTGTGTGTGTGTGTGTGTGTGTGTGTGTGTGTGTGTGTGTGTTAGGGTGACCACCAAAGGCTTTTTCCCGTGTACCGCAAGTCTTAATTTGTGTCCTGCATTTCAATTTTGACTGTAATATTTTTTTATTATTATTACTCATGCCTGGCTATTAAGAGGGAATTTAGCTTTCAAGACCTCCGTGGAGCATTAAAAATGGGCATTAAACTGGACATGGACCAGCTATATGATGAATTTTGTGTTCTTTTGCCACGCATAAAGGAAAGCACAGCAACAACATATCCTGTTGCAACAAAGTGGACAACACTGCTGAAGTCAATGCCCCAAACATGACAGCTCTGGTATCTTTGGTGTTAAGCATTCCTGTCACCAATGCCTTCATGGAGAGGGTGTTTTCGCTGTGGACAGAGACAAGGAACCAAGCAACTCTGGACCTCATAAAAAGTGAACTTCTTGTGAAAGTGAATTACAGCTACACCTGTCAGGAGTTCTACAGACATGTAATAAATGAGAAGGCCATACTCGAAGCTGCCAGATCACACAGAAAATATAAATTCAAGATGCACTGAATCCGGTAAGAACGCATATGTCGTTTTAAATGAATTTACTTGTTTATTTGGAAATGTGCTTTTACTGATTAGATTATTATTTTCACTTCGTTATATTTAGATCGAATAAGTATGTGCTGTTAAAATCAGTTTGTATTCATAGAACCTGTTCCCAACTGAGTGACATACGTATGTTCATGACGTCTGCCTTTATTAACATTTTTTATTCGTGATTTGAATTGAAACAGGGTTAACATCACTGCAAAAAGGCATGTAATTTAAAATCAACATTTATTTACATGGAATACTAATAGTAAACTAACCCCCGTGTCCCGCATTGTCCCACAAAATCATGTCTGGTGTCCTGCAACAGAGCCTTAGCCAGGTGGTCACCCTAGTGTGTGTGTGTGTGTGTGTGTGTGTGTGTGTGTGTGTTGACAAAAACTTTATCTAAAAAAGTTTCTATGGATCAAATTCCACCTTGACACTGATTAAAGATGGCAGCCTTTTGACAGCTGCTTCTACCCTTACATACGGTTGTCCAATTAGAAAGAAATAATCTATTTCCAATGTTATTTGCTTCATCCTAGCAAACCCGAAAGTGTATGTCATGCATGAATAAATCACTTTCCCTGTTGCCACACATTCTACAAATCCTCCTGAAGTGACTGAGACTCATCGGCCAATGAGACTAAATTGAATTTCATTAATGAGGCCTGTCAGCTCAACTAAACATTCAGTAAGTAAAATGTCTCTGCTGATACTGCACAGTTGTAGGATGTTTCACTACAAATTTATATATTATAATTATAGCTATAGCCTAAGTAGGGAGTGGTTACATGCAATGGAGAAAGAGCTGTTCCATTTTGAGGGAACTTGATGCTGAGTCATGGCTTGATGCTATGAGAATGTCAATACCAATGTTGACACACTGAGGAAGTATGCCTGCAAACAAGGCTGTGTGGCACTGACATAGACAATTGCTGGGCGCAGCCAGGATCAGACCAATTCTGAAGGACCTGGAATCCTGGGGTTGAGTCCATGCTCGTAAAACAGACCAATAGCATCTGTAACCCAATGAGAAAGGTGCTGTATGGTGACCACATTACCACTGATGCAATCACCAAAGCACACCTAAAAGTTGGGAGGATTTACACCATTGGTCTGAGCAGTGGAAATAGATCCACAAAGGGCCGGTGTGGGTGCAGGTTTTCATTCCAATTAAGCAGAAGCCAAGGAACGCACTTGCTGACCACTTACACATACTTGGATTTATTAATAGCTACAATTAAATTCTTCTTTTCAGAAGTTGATTCAGAACATCCATTACAGAGCAAATTGCAAACGGCTGACCTTTACATCCCTCCTGAATCTATGACCATCACACTTGTGCCTCAGTCCAAATATTGCTAATGGTGCAGACTATGACATTGATGCCTCAGAGGCAACAAACATAATCAAGAACATGAACAATAATTAATCACTTTCAAAACTGCCGCCTTAGACAGGACAACTTAGTCCCAGAGTCAAGGCTCCCTGGATCCCTAAACCTTGGGGATAAGGTTTCCTTCTTGGCCACCTGGCAGAGATGAAAGACCTCAGGTCCTGTCTCACCAGACGGGCCTGAGTGTGCTGGCCAACTGTCTGATTTTTACGAGGGGGCCCGGTTAGCAACACTAGCCTTCCTTCCCTGCCAAGTGGTGCTAGTCTGAGGCCATCGGCTCGAGGAAGGCCCAAGCTCTATGAATGCCTCCAACTGCCATTTCACCTCCTGATGCCTAATGACAATTTATTGTCATTAGGCATCAGGAGGTGTATTAACTGCAACACCAAACAGGCCTTGGGGCGATATCTGGGCATACAGGAGAAAAGCTTATTCTTTCTCTTTTATCCCTGTTAAATTGAGCCACAGGTGCCTCTCTGTGACAACTAACACAGCCATGGAATGGCCAGTGGCACGGGTTGTCTGCATTGTGGCATGGAGAGCGAGGTCTGTGGCTCAACTGTGAGTTCAGAGGGTTAAGACCCTCACTGGAGCCAGGTCTTTAAGCAGGTTGGCCTAATGTCAGGTAGTGGACAATAACAACATATACAGACAATAACAACATGCATACAATACCAACTTCTCAATTGGTTGGGGAAAAATCACGGAGCAAACTTCCGAAGCCAAAGCGGAGACATCAGAATCACTGGACAAGGACAAGAGAAAGGAATTCACCAGTCTCTTGTTGCATTTCTATCAACTCAACCTATGATCCCTATGACCGATGCCAATGTGCTGCCTCAGCAGATGCATGCCCAAGCTACAAGGCACAGGTGCTTGGCTGGAGAAAACAGCCAAGCAAGAGTGGCGGTTACGGAGGGGAAATTCCTCACTATGCACGCAAGCAGCTCACACATTTTCTTCACACATTGAATTGCTTGGAAGCCGTAATAAATGCCTAGTCTTGATGATGTCAATTTTCTACCTAGACACTGATTGCACATATGTTCTCACTTCTAATGATCCAGTTGACATCTATCTTTCAGTCACTCCCCAGTTATTAAGGGACATGCATGGTAGTTGTCTACTCTAAAGTGTGGTGGATTTGATGACATGCATGATCCAAGAAACAGTAATGGCTTATCTACAGCTTGGCAGAAAATAGCAATTTGGTGCTGTTAACTGCATGTCTCCAAAGGGGGTTCTCAATGGTTTTAGAGCCTTCTGTAGTTCTTCAGACAGAAACATCAATAACGTCAAAAAATAATATCAGCTTGGGCCTCACAGAGAGCTGCATCACAAAGATTTGGCATTGTCAACCACTAACCATGCATATCAGAAATGTGAAAAGTATATTGAGCAAACTACATATTCTGAGATATATGTCATTTTGGAATTTTGTGTATAAATTTATAAAACTATACTAGAATACAGCGTGGTTAAAAGACATTCACTTTGTGTTGAAGCAATGCAAACAAATTAGCTTCCGATGAAATTCTGATATTTTATTATCAACAAATTGCTTAACAAATTGATTGTTAAGGTTCAGGTAGAATACAAAATAGGAGAAATAAAAACATATAAAGCTCCGGGTTCCTCCCACAGTCCAAAGACATGCTTCTAGGTTGATTGGAGTCTCTAAATTGCCCATAGTGTGTGATTACGTGAGTGAATGAGTGTGTGTGTGCCCTGCGATGTATTGGCACTCCATCCAGGGTGTATCCCTGCTATATGGCACATCTCTGCCTGCCCAGGTTTATGCGGTGTGGTGAGCTTCTGGCCACCACAACAGAGCGGTACCACAGAAAAAATACTATCCAATAAGCCAGACTTGAGGGAAAAGAGAAACAAGCAGAAGAACTGTAAAACCCCAGTACACAGCCTAAACCAGACTTTCATCTAAAGGTGCAGTGACTAAGCCTGTCTGTCCCACATAGGCCTTGTCAGCTACCTCCATGTACACCAGTCGACATGGACAACCCCCTTCCTGGTTTGCAAAGTAAAGACAAGCACTAAAAATTACAAACTGATTTGGAATAAGGACATATTCCACCCATAAGCCAGGGCCAGTGTGGGTGCAGGTTTTCTTTCCAACCAAGCAGGAGCCACACTATACACATCAGTTTTGGCTCCTGCTTGATTAGTATGAAAACCTCCACCACCCCTTTGCAGAAAAGATTGGAGACCACTGATATAGGATAATTGACTATATCTGACTAGATTTATTCCAAGTGGCACTGAAGGAATAAGCAAAAATGTGTTAATCTTTTATGACAGTGAAGATGTCCCTAAGTCACACTGATATTATAAACATAATTTTAGGTGCAGCAGAACAACAACAAAAAATGCCTTACGGTCTGCATGAAAACTGATTTAGTAATATAATGTTGCTGTTATTTTTCTATTTATATGCTTTCAAATTGTTACTGATTTTCATCCTGAATCTTCATTAAACAATGTCTAACAATGGAGGAAAGTACAGGCAGTTGTGGCAGTGATCTGCTGTGTGTCACAAATATGAGAGAGGAATGTTGTGGATGATGAAGAGCACTATTGGGATTACTGCACTGCAAGAGAATCAGACTTGTACGCACTGCAGCAAACACAAGCAAAAGCGAGAGATCGACAGAGAGAGAGAGAGAGAGAGAGAGAGAGAGAGAGAGAGAAGTTAGTTTGCTTGTGCCAGTGAAAATCAGTAATGCAGATGACATTTTTCACAGCAACAACCAATGTACATTAAATGACTCTTACAGTTCTCCGGGGTATCGAGAGAAATGAGAAGAGAGGAGACAGGTTTGGGACAACTGAAAAGGGCATTTTTTGGCTTTTATTATTATTTCGGTTGCTTTTTATTGCTTTTATTTCACTCTGAACACACACACGTGTGCATGGTTCTGTGTGCAGATCAGAGCGCTCTCTGTCTCTTTCTCTTTCTCACTCACTATTTCTCTCACAGCGCTTGTCCCTCCTCACTTCTTATTCTTGTTGCCACTCACTGAAACACAGAACGCATGTTGAACAATCCTCCCACCTCTACAATGACAATGAAAGTTTTTGGGTTTGTACTGGTCTTTAAAATTGGGTGTCACAATGCTAGAAAGCAGAATTGCCTGGCCGGAAGATAGCTAGTCCTCCATTAAATCCAAGATAATGAAAAGCTTCTGTATTCCCTGGTGGCCAGTGATCTGGCCTTAACTGCTGCTCAAGAAACATATGAACCCGTCATTCCAAGCCTGCTCTTGACTCCACTCCTCAGACCCAGCCAATATTGGGAAAGGCAAACAAGGGTTGATGCAGTCCTCTGCTCCACCTGTTCATCCCAACATCTATTTTTAGCACCACTTTTTCTACGCATGACCACGAGAAGCCTGCAGTCTCTGGTCCATGGCCCTCTTTTAATTGCAACATTATATTCCTCACCCATGCTTTGAAACCACATCTGGATGACTTTGCTCCTCAGAATGCATTCTACGTTGAAGCATTTTGCATTCTATAAACACTTTTAGGGGGAGTATGCAGTTTTATAAGCACAATGGAATCCCTATAATACATAATACAAGTACATACAAACTGTCTGCTAACATCTTTTGTACATTCCATCAAACTAGTTGTCACGGATGCACCGACCACAGCCACTCAACCACGCCCCCAATCACCAGAGTTCTAGCACTGGCACCTGCACCCAATCACCAGAACACTATTTAGCACCCTCACTCCACTGAGTCTACAGGTAGTATTATGGTTGCTTACTCAGAGATGGCGCGGCGGATTTCTTGTCTATACTCCTGCCATGCTTATCTCCCTTGGGATGTTGGTTGTGTTCAGACTGCAGTGGATCAGATAAGACTGTTTAAGTTATTTTTACTAGTGTGTTGTTGACAGTTTCAGTTTCGGTTAATTCACTGCCTTATCATCTTGTGTTCTACCATTAAAGATCCCTTTGCACTTACCTGCTTCCTCTCGGTCCTTGTCCTTGGTGAAGTGGCACTAGTAGTAGGTGAGTAAATAAACACTAAGCCATGTGACTTGATTATACTCATATTTTGGTACTCGCAGCACTTGCTAGAGGTGAGAAGGACTCCCATATAAGACTCATTTTAAATGATCAACCAGTTGTGAGTATTTTCTTCCTACTGGATGCATTATAAATAATAAAGCTTAAGGAGTCACACTTTAAGGTTCAGAGCACATTCTTGTAAAATTTCAGTTCTACCTGTTTTTTTTTATTATGAATTAACTATATTGCCCATAGCGTGAATTTATTAGTTACCTTAACATATTATTTATGATGGCACAAACTTATTCTATTTTCAGATATTATATCCCATCCAACACTCCAGCTATGGTATAATGAAGGAGCTATACCGGGGTACATGTATAGCAATAGGGATAAGCAATACCCAATTTTACTGTTTTGTGCTGAACACAGTTTTAAAATGTCATAAGGATTTTGCACAGCTGGATTATGCACAGGATTCTGCCACAGTCAGATTTAACACTACATATAAAGAGTGACACATAGACAAACTGTATAGGTTTATGAAAACGTGTTTTATCTTTTGTTTAGACACATTTTCAATTTCATTCCTTAACCCATTCATTAATGCCACTTGTTATTTCTGACGTTTTTCAAAGGGAACCTCTTTGGACCTTAGATAGCATTTTGTCTGTCCACAATGTTGAAATAAACAATAATGGTGCAATTACATAGAAATTGTCTGTTCAAATGTGAGTCATAGTGCTTTGACTTAGGCTACTAGTTTGTTTATAAATATTTTGGGAATAAAATAATTAAATTTGTTCAAAAATATCATTGTCCCGTCCAATTAAAACTGGTGTGCTGAGAAAGTATAACACACAATTTGCATACCTTTTGGATTTCTATTATCTCAGAGGTTTTATAATATGTTGTAACAACTTGTTATATTGTGTATGTCTGTACTCTGTGTTTTTTGTGTGCAGGTTTGACTCCCAACCAGAGTTTCTGGCCTGCTTGACTTTGAGCTTGGTTTTTCTATTTTCGACTTGTAAGCTGTGTATATCATTCTCTGAATATGTTCATCACTGTACACATTGTTTACTCCAGGAAAAGTGAGGTTTATGTTTTACACCTGTACGGGATTCCTACCTCATACCTCTATTTTATCCTGTTCTGTAAGGATAAAAGAGGCGCAAATAAGAAAAAAGGGAGGAGAGACGAGCGTCATGGCAGCGATTGAACATGGGCAGCACAGAGGTGTGTGTGTGTTCCAAGCCTGCCTCCTGTCTCCCCACTTCCAGTATACAGAAATAGTACCACAATCAAGTACATGTTACTTATAACTCATTTGATTGTGTACTGTAATTAGAGTACATATCGTTCATTGCTTCCGCACTTGACAAAAAACAGATGCAATTATTGTCGCTGTGTTACATACTGTATATACACAGGCCTCTGCAAAAGTTTTAGGCAGGCATGAAGAAATGCTGTAAAGTAAGAATGCTTTCAAAAATGCATATGTTGATTATCATTTTACAAAATGCAAAGTGAGCGAATAGAAGAAAAATCTAACAGAAATCAATACTTGACTCAATACAATACAATATCGATACAATACTCCCCCATGCAAAGATTTCAAAGCAGACTGGGGTTTCAAGGTGTGCTGTTCAAGCTATTTTGACGAAGCACAAAGAAACTGGAAATGTTGAGGATTGTAGACGCAGTGTTAGGCCAAGAAAACTCAATGCAGCAGATGAAAGATGTCCAGCAAGGCCATCAGCAAAGAACTGGTGGAAACTAGTGGGACACAGGTACACCCTGTCTGGAGTAGTCTGGCCAGAAGTGGTCTTCATGGAAGAATTGCAGAAATACATATCTTCAATGTGGAAACAAGGCAAGGCGACTCAACTATGCATGAAAACATATGAACTGGGTGCAGAAAAATGGCAGCAGGTGCTCTGGACTGATGAGTCAAAATTTGAAATACTTGGCTGTAGCAGGAGGCAGGTTGTTTGCCAAAGGGCTGGAGAGCAGTACAATAATGAGCGTCTGCAGGCAACAGTGAAGCATGGAGATTTCTTGCAAGTTTGGAGCTGCATTTCTACAAATGGAGTTGGAGATTTGGTCAGGATTAATGGTGTCCTCGATGCTGAGAAATACAGGCAGATATCCATCATGCAATGACCATCAGAGAGGCATCTGATTGGCCCCAAATTTATTCTGCAGCAGGACAATGGGCCAAAACATGCAGCCAATGTCATTAAGAACTATCTTCAGCACAGAAAAAACAAGGAGTCCTGGAAGTGATGGTTTGTCCGCCACAAAGCCCTGATCTCAACATCATTGAGTCTTTGTGGGATTACATGAAGAGGCCGAAGGATTTGAGGATCCTCGGCCGGAACCGAAGCAGAGGGACGCTTCCACCAGAGTCAAATAAAAAGGGAAATGCTCTCTGCAAAACAGATGGCAGAGCAGCATCATCCACAGCACTGGAAGTGGGAGCGGTGTCCTCGGCTGGAACAGAACCACAGCATCAGCATCCCTGAGGAAACGCAATAGGGAAGGCCACATTCTCCACCAAACAGAGAAACAGCAATGTGACCAAAGAAGATAACCAGGCGGTCTCACAGGATGTCCTCAACTGTGTACCTGGACCGTAACAGGTGCTGAAGCACCTTGCTTGGACCTGTCTCACTGGGTGAGTCTTCCTGTTACAGTGATACCACCAGAAGGGGGACTTGAACTTGGGACTCTGGTGGGAGAACTCACGGTTCACCCAGGGGGCAGAGTCCAGACCCAATTGCAGGATTAAATCCGACAAGGAAGTTTATTAAGAAAAACAATAAAACTAACAAAACACAGGGTAACATTAGGAAACCACACTCAATAACCTTAAAACACAGAAATCAAAAAAGCATCACAGGACAACACATTGACAACGGGAACGCAGTGTGAGCAACAGGTATATATTGAGGGAGCAATATATATCTCTTGATGTTAAAAAAAACAAACAATACGAGCTTTAGGATAAGGCAGGTGAATTTTTTTATTTATTTATTTTTACATAAACTACATCCAGGTTATTTTCCATAGTCTGACATATCAGTTGTCAAATTGCCAGACTGCTTATGACTTAGGACTACTTGCGTATCTAGTGCATACTTCTAGTGCAAAATCTTTTTGTAGTGGAAAAATTGGTTGAAATTTGGGTTGAAAAAATATATGGTGGTAGTGGAGGTCCTTGCTTCAGTTTTTCTCAAAACCTATCAAAAGATTGCTGTTCCATGTTTTAAGTGCAACCTACAAAGATCAGGCATAACATTATGACCACCTGCCTAATATTGTGTTGGTCCCCCTTTTGTTGCCAAAACAGCCCTGACCCATCATGCACTGTTTTTTCTGACACATTTCTATCAGAACCAGCATTCACTTCTTCACCAATTTGAGCAACAGTAGCTTGTCTGTTGGATCGGACCACATGGGCCAGCCTTTGTGGCCCATGTGCATCAATGAGCCTTGGCCGCCCATGACCCTGTCGCCGGGTCACCACTGTTCCTTCCTTGCACCACTTTTAATAGATACTGACTACTGCAGACCGGGAACACCCCACAAGAGCTGCAGTTTTGGAGATGCTCTGATCCAGTGGTCTAGCCATCACAATTTGGCCCTTGTCAAACTTGCTCAAATCCTTACGCTTGCCCATTTTTCCTGCTTCTAGCACATCAACTTTGAGGACAAAATGTTCACTTGCTGCCTAATATATCCCACCCACTAACAGGTGCCATGATGAGGAGATAATCAGTCTTATACACTTCACCTCTCACTGCTCAGGATGTTATACCTGATCGGTGTATATCAACACCCACTGTCCCCAGTGATTCACATATATATGCATTTCCATCATTTTGCCATCCTAGCACTGGTGAAAAGAAATCTGTCATTTCAGCAAAGCAAACTTTGAAGGAAACATAAAATAGGCATTAAAAGTTAATGTCAGTCTTTATACGTAGCTTATGCTAGCTATCATTATTTCAAATATGAACATATAAATATACCATCCATTTAGTTTAGATTTTTCTTGTTTTTCAGTGATATTCAAGACTGTGACCCATTAATTCTGTCACTGCTGTTCTCACTTATTTTACTAGTTTTATACCTGCATAATCTTTCATTATAATTTGATATCCTATTATATAATATAAGACTTTTTGTGAACTAAAACGACCTTATTGCTTTAAACATTTTTAATTTCATCATATATTTTTTAAAAATCTATTTAAGATATTTTGCAACCAAGGTTTTAAAATAACATTACAATAGTACAGTTTCAGCGATTATTTCTTACAATAATCCTGTTACCAAAATTTAGTTCTGTAAAAATACAGTTTTAAAAATACATAACAATATGCCAATGCTGTAAATAAACATTACAGTAATAATGCTACAAATATTGGGATATGTTTTTTATTAAGGAATTGTATTTGTTCTTGCCAAAAGCTATAGCAATGCAGCCACCCCAAAACACACCCACAAAACCTAAAAGAATAGATCAGTTCTATATCCACTGAATTTGGTTATCACAGAAAATATCTTTTCTTATAAAGGATATTTGTTTCTCCCATAGAAAATAAATGGGGAATTGCACAGTCTTTAATTTGTGGAAAGCCAATATCAGTTAGCGCTGGTGTTTGCTTAAGTGTGTTGAGCTAAATGTTAATATGCAGCAATGCTCTGAAGACTTTATCCATGACTTTCTGTGTAATTACTGCATGTAGCTTTGTGACCATGGTAAATGCAGATTAGACTAGCATTTGGGAATGTGTTTATTTATTTATTAATAAGAAACCTTTTCTCTTGTGCTTTCTATCTTTTAGACGTTGTTTGTTTCTAATGTTTCTGGGCATAACATCTATTAACTGTAGATTAGATAGCAACCAAGTAAAAATAAATTAACTATTTGGGTATTCTTGGTGACCATTATGGACCATGTAGAATAAAGGCTTAGTAATTTGAAAAGCTGAACTTGATGTGTATGAAAACTTCCTCATCCTTATTGATAGAACCTGCAGTTTGTAAGGATTGAGCGCCATCTAGTGAGTAGCGTCGTTACAAACGTACACATTTCAGTGCTTTTTTCTTTTTTCTTTCTTTTTGGATCTTATTGGATTTTAATCTCTTAATGTTTTTTGTCTTTTTGTGCTTGCTTTCCAATACCTGGATCTTCAAAAATGATTGAAATTGGCTTCAGCTTCTGTTTTTGCTGTAAATAATATTGATGAAGAAATCTTTCGAATGTGTGCGAATACATCAGACCTTAAGACTGATTTTGAAAAATATGCAAAGTCTATAAATACTTACTGCTAGGGATTGTGACTCATAATCTTACATACTTACAAACATAATAAATATATTTCCCCCTTGCACACTAAATTTTACACACACCAATGACTGTATATAGTGGAAAATATTTCAGTGTGATGGTTTGAAGGCTTAATTTAATCAAATTGATTAGTCACAATTTTGAGATTGGGTCAGAATTTGGAGATAGAGTTTGCACTGTGCCTTGGAGCCAGGGCATGCACAATAGATAGAAGGGTCTGTCTTTACCATAGTGGTCTTGGACACTCCCCTTCTTGCTAGGAGCATGCACAGTATGAGATATTATGTAAAGTGTAACATAAAGTGGTGCATCGAACACCATCACAAGGTAGTAAGTACAGTGTTATGAATGAATGAATGAATTCATTCATTAATTAATTAATGAATTAATGAATTAATGAATTAATGAATTAATTAATTCATTCATTAATTCATTAATTAATATGTAAAGTGCTAAATTGTAGTTTGTGTGGGAGCTACCTTGGTTTATGCAATCATATCTGTTACAAGATTCAAGATTGTGAAGCCATCCGCATTTGGGTGACATGGAGAGTGTGATTATAAATAATGCCCTTTCTACAAGTCTATATAGTCAGGTGGGGTTGTGTAACCAGGAGCTATAGAGCAACTTATAAATCACTCCAATCACTATAAATTACTCCAACCAGAAGTAAGGCATCAGGATGGATCAGGCAGATCCGGAGAGAAGCACTTCTGTGTTCTCAGAATTTAGCAGGAGGAAGTTAGTAATCATCAACTGTCTAAAGTCTAATCTCCAATCCACATAGCCTCTCATCTGGCTATGCTGAAACATGTACCTGTGGGTCATAAGCATAACAGAGGAAGCTTTACCAATAACTGCACCAAGAGGTAGCATACACCGATCAGACATAACATTATGACCATTACGGCCAGCCACGTGATGCAAAAGAAAACGTGATTCATCAGACAGGCCACCTTCTTCCACTGCTCCATGGTTCAGTTCTGATGCTCACGTGTCCATTGTTGCCACTTTCGGCGGTGCACAGGGGTCAGCATGGGCACTCTGACTGGTCTGCGGCTATGTGGCCCCATACACAACAAACTGTGATGCACTGTGTATTCTGACCCCTTTCTATCAGAACCAGCATTAACTTCTTCAGCAATCTGACCAACAGTAACTCGTCTGTTACTGATCAGACCAAATGGGCCAGCCTTCACTCCCCACGTGAATCAATGAGCCTTGGCCACCCATGACCCTGTCGCCAGTTCACCACTGTTCCTTCCTTTGACTGGGAACACACCACAATAGCTGCGGTTTCGGAGATGCTCTGATCCAGTTGTCTAGCCATCACAATTTGGCCCTTCGTCAAACTCGCTCAAATCCTTATGCTTGTCCATTTTTTTCTGCTTCTAACACATCAACTTTGAGGACAAAATGTTCACTTGCTACCTAATATATCGCACGTACTAACAGGTGCCATGATGAGGAGATAATCAGTGTTATTCACTTCACCTGGCAGTGCTCATAATGTTATGGCTCATAGGTGTATATATAAGAAGAAAAGCAGTGGGCCTAAAACAGAACATTGTGGAACACCAAACATAAACTTAGTGTGCATTTAGATCTACAAACTAATAACGATCAGTCAAGTAAGACCTGGGCCAGAAGAGGTGTGTTCCCTTAACTCCAAATATTTTCTCGCCCATAAATTATGATCAGTAGTTATAGTATGGTCAATGGTGTCAAAAGCTGCACTTAGGCCAAGCAACAACAGCAAGGAGATATGATAAGAGGCCAGTATTAGGTCATTTACCACTTTAACCAGTGCTGTCTCTGTGCTATGATGAGGCCTAAATCCTAACTGATACATTTCATGAATGTTATTCCTGTGTAGGTATAAATGCTGTGCTACAACATTTACATTTACACTTACATTTCTGGCATTTAGCAGACGCCCTTATCCAGAGCGACTTACATTTTCATCTCATTTTTAGACAACTGAGCATTTTTGGGTTTAAGGGCCTTGCTCAGGGGCCCAGTAGTTGCAGCTTGGTGGACCTGGGATTCAATCACACCTTCCGATCAGTAGTCCAATGCCTTAACCACTAAGCTACCACATCCCCATCCCACAACCTTTTCTAGGATCCCTTGGTAGGTGCTGTTGTAACAAGATAAACAATGTTATTCACTTTATTTTATTTTAATGTTATGGCTGATCTGTATTTTTGATAACATATTTAAATAACAGGATTCTTGATTAGTCATCCTGTCCTAGGAAGGCTAAGGCATTCGGAATTAGTGTTATATCAATAATGAACTCAGAAATTATGCTGACCTATAAGTTGATCAGAAGCTCTTGGTTGCGCAACTCCATTTGACTATATACAGTTGTAGAAAGAACATGGGGGCAAAAACCGGAATGCAGCCTTAATGTATTTATCTCTATGGTTACTCTATGGTTATGAGGTCCGTATATACAGTCAATGACACTCATGGCACTACAACTAATATATTCGTGCCACCAGGTGGTGCTAAAGTGCATGTCCTTTTACCCTATACTCCTGTTTTTAATCACACCATAGTCCACAGCAGCTTTGGAGATGCTAGCTTAGTTCCTGAAATCCCTAACATTGTAATACATATTAAAAAAAAGAACCTTCTTTGTTCCTAGCACAGCCTAAAGATCTGAAAATAGGGTGAAAATTGGCATTACGGGGTTTTTTTTTTTTTTTTACCCAGATGGTGGCAGGGCATGGTCGAGCATTGGCTGTGGATGGACAGAAGACAGATTG